>JAHHUM010001823.1:163835-338557 GCA_036173005.1 Crenichthys baileyi | reverse complement strand
TATTATTTTCCAGAACATTTTTTTATTAAAGGCGGGCCAAACTCTTACTCACTCAAAGGTGTTTTTCTCAGTGTTAACACATCACAAGATTGTGAATGGAGAGAAGAAAAGGGAAGAACATGTGATAAAAGAATTAACTACAAGGAGTACATTAGTGCCTCTAGAGAACATTGTCAGGAGGCATGATGACAAAGGAAGGATATTGACTCCGTATTCTGACCAGGAAGAAGGATTTCATTGTCATTCTACAATAAAAGAAGAATGGGAGATAAAAGGAAAAATCCCCTAAAAGACGTGTTACAACAGACAATTTACTTTATATCACACAGTTTAGTGTGACAGTGTAATTTTATATCTTAAACAAGGTGTCATGCTGACAAAGATGAAAATTAAATGGGGCAAGCAGAGCATCAAGGTACTAGTGAAAGATCATCCCCTGGATCAACACAAACACAATTGAGCGCAATATACAGCGGGGTTTTCCAAAACAAAAAATGTAAATTAACCAACTAGAAACAATACTTTCTGTGTTAAACTTTCTTTTTCTCCTCAACACTGCAACTGAAGGAGCTATTGCTGTGACCAACCCTGCTATGCACCGTTTATATGGCATAGATTTTACTAACGGCTCAGAGCTTATCATTTTAGCTGTAACACAAGAGCTACTGCTACCATTAACTTGTTGCCTTTTTTTTTTAATAGAAAGTGCTCCTACAACAGTGCTTCTGTGTTTTCTGTGTGTATGCTCTGTCTTCTCAAAGCCCCAGTCGGGTGTGGCAGATTGTTGCTTACACTGGGCCAGGTTCTGATGCAGGTCAGTCTATGGCATGCTGAGTGAGGGATTGCTGCAAAGTTAGCGACTGCAATCGACTAGCCACAGTGGCAACATGCTCGTGCCGGAAGAGTTGCTGCGAGGTCAGTGTCTTGATTCATTTGGCTCGGTTTCCTTAGAAAGAGAATGTTTCAGCAACTGGAATAATAAGCTGAACTTGAATTTATTGTTTTGTTACTCAAATGGAAGTGGAATCGACTTTGAATCTTTCTGTATGATTAGATTGAATGGATTATGTATTTATGTATGCAAATTTGACTTTTTTATGTAAAGTATCTTGAGATGGGATTTATTGTGAGTTGGAGTTATATAAATAACATTAACTGAATATAACTTTTGTGAGTTACATGCCGGATCATAATTATTAAGGAACAATTGTCAAAATGAGATATGCTCTCCAATGATTCAGCAGTCAGTTTATCTTTGATTTTATAAGAGATGCTTCTTCATTACATAAGAGGGAGGCCCATGAAAAGTGTCTCCAGTTGAGGCATATCATTAAAGAATAACTCATGTCTAGAACATTTTTCTATGGTAATTGACAGCTTGTTTTATTATAAAGAATGTTTATTTGTGAGTTGCTTTAACCACAGAAAAAAAGGTAATTAGATCTTTAACACAAACTTTAAAAAGAATAGCACTGAAGTTTAAGTGTCAATTTGCTTCCTCAAGGGGGTAGATGAAAAAAATGTATTCTTTCCACGTCGTCGCAGGTTCCTTTCAGAGCAATATAACAGTGTGACAGGAATGACTGACTGGACTACACGAGCTGAATCAAAGTGGAGAGTCAGGAAATGGAGACACCATAAGGTGAGAGAGGAGGTTAGGGGAGGTAAAAAGAGGGAATTGCTCTGCACAAAGAAGGCAGAAGTGGAAATCTGAGGTGTGAGCGAGGAGAGAAAGTGAGCCTGTGTAATCGCCTCACCCGTTTGCTTCCAGGATGAATTCTTATTCGGCTCGAAAAAGAGGCATCCGAGAAGGATTATGCCATAAAAATGATACAGAGCTGGGACTTTGGTCATGGTCGAGGTAAAAGACATTATACATACGCCCGCTTTCATTACACCGCAGACCGCACACACCAGCACCCTCCTCTCATCTACTTCCCTTTTATTGCCTCCATTTCTCACACAGAGAATTCATTAGGAATTGACTGTGTGACAAGTGTGCAGAGCTTAAACCACTTAAAGGATGCCGAAGATAATGGACATAGCTCTTCGTGTGAAGGTGTGAAAGACAGTAGGGTGCCTGTGCAAACACTGTTGATTTATTTTTTCAGAGATTCCTGTCTTGTGTAAAGTTCACTTTCTGCACACTCTGTAGGTGCACACCTGCCTGCAATGAAAATAAGGTCAGATAAGAACTTTTTCCTCCGCAGCGCAGCTTATCATGAGGCTGCCAGGCAACTGTGTGTGTGTTCACCCGTCACACCAATATGCGGCACCCTCCTCATCGTTTTTTGACTGTGGAAAAAGTGATCTTGAGTTGCAGATGGCAGGCTGTGTTTATTTTATAACTGCCGGTTTGAATGGAACGATTGTTGTGTGGAGGAAACTTTGCCCTCCTCCCCATGCGCTGATCCGCATTAAAGGGGCCGCGGCATGAGAACACATTTTAAACAGGAAAAAAGTCAATGTTGGAAAGGTTACGACTGAATGCATATCAGAGGTAAATAAGGCCTGTCTCCAAAACTTCTATTATAACCTGTGAGCAATTGTGCAAAGTCTAGCAGGCAGATGACAATCAGAGATCTGATGCTTGCACAGATGGATTTTCCTATAAAAGCTCAAGATGAATGTCTTCTCACTTAACCATCAACCTGGAGATAAAGTGTGAGCCAGTCGCTTGTTTTACATGAACAACAGGATTGGGGAACTTTCCAAGATGGAGGGTGATAATGCGATAGAATGCAAAATGACTTCCTCTTTAAGACATTTCTGTCTATGGTTTGAACTTGCAGAATGCAAATTTCCATCCAAAACAATGTCCTGAGTTCATCACTCTGGAGGCCCTTCATGTAATTTTTCAGCAATAGGTGATGGCTGTAAGATGGGACTGAAATAGCTCAGGGTTTCTGAAATAAAGGTTCTGTTAAAATGTCATGATTAATATTTGACCTGTAGTAAATAACTCTCTTGGGGTCTTCATTTAGTAAAAATCCAAGTTAGATGATCCAAAAGGCTGAAGGTAGTGGCTAGTTTGTTAGGAACAAGACCAATGTCATTGCAGGCTATGCTAACAGTATTTTATGAACCTTTAAACCCTTTTTCCGTTTCCCTTACACAGAAACTATAGTGATTATCTACACACAAAACGGAGAGGAGGAAGAGTATATAAAATCGTCCCTGAAACCTGCACTTAGGATGAAACACATAAAGGATCAAGTCAGAAATTCAAATATTTGCTAAAAAATTTAAATAAGCAGGTGTCTTTTATTTTGTTACTTCCTCTGTGTTAGAAGGCTTTTATTTTGATACAGTTTTTTGTAAACTATGTGTGCTCTTATCAAACTATCTGTCCTGAGTACATACAAAAACCCTATGGTTTCATTATTTCGTGCCTAACTGGACATATGATCAATGTGTGGTTCAAAATGTTTGAATGTTCAAATTTGCTGATGAATGTGTTTCCATTCATTGTTCTATTGTTTTTACAATACAAATAGCCTCTCACAGTATCTGCATAGCAATGCTATAAATAGCATCATATGTTGTAAAGAACACTAAAAACTTAACACTAAAATGTTTCAGCAGTAGCTTTCATTTTTGCTTGCCAAATGATACAGAATATAATTGTAAATACTTAATTGCCCAACTTATGTAACATTTGAGTGAAAGTTTGTAAACTGTGTTCCTTCCATCTCAGGGCATTTCGCACTGGGCCCATAATTCCCTAATTTGGACAGCACTGGCATCCCGTATCTCCTGAAGCACTAGCAGTAACCACTTCATCATTTCTATGCTGGCAAATACAAAGAAATCCGTCAGAAATCAGCACATTTTTTTCTGAGGACACTTATAAAATTCCAGGAAAAGAGGCATAAAATGATTATGGCCGTGATTTAGGCTACATGGGACAACAGCTTTGAATGGTGCTACACACAGAAGCTTTGTACTTTTTCCTCATATTGCACACATCTCCTGGATAGATCCATCACCTCGAGAGGTGTGAATGTAGCAGCAACATGTGGAGCCTACTTGCAAAACAAGGCATGGGTCAGAAGAGGACAGGCGTGGAGGAGGAAAACTGTTCAGGACGTTCATGTGTCTTTCATGTTCACAAAAGTCTACTCGAATGTTTTTTTCATTTCGTTGTTCAGTTGTACTTCTTAAACATACATGGCAGGGTTAAAAAGTAAAGTAAAAAAATGTTTTCACTTGTTTTTTTTTTAGACAGCTTTACTTTTATATCACAGTAACTGAGCAGAAATACTTTGCATGTTCCATTATCAGTCTATGTTTTCACACAAAGAACATTGCCTCCTTAATCCGTTTGTGGTGGAAATATTAACAACTTTCTGTATAAATAACTACCCAAACCCATACATAATATTGGTTTAAATGTAAATGAAATAGCATCCCCATAAATAACATGATATTTTTGAGATTATAGTTGTAGAAGTCCACTTTGGGCTTGGCACCTCTGGGACAGTTCTTTAGCTTCAGCCCCTAGAACCAACTAATCTGTATCTATCCTAACTGAATGCAAGATATGAACTTTTTATAACCTTTTGACAAAATCTCACTTCAAAAATCCTTGACTATTCCTTTAAAAAGGGTGTGAGAACAATGGAAGGTGAGATCATTCCTTAAAGACAGGGTGGAGCCAACGATACGGATTGCAGACGGATTTAATTCAGACAGACAGCAGCTTGGACAGCCCCTGGTGGGTCGTGATTAGCACACATACAGCATGAAGCCATGTGAGCATATATGCACTTAGATTTTCATGCCTATACATAAGAGAGGTTAACCGATACCACTCAAACGGGGCCTCTGTCAGAGATGCTTATCTCTGAAAACTCCTTACACAAGGTAAACACGCTCTTCTCTCCGGAGAGCACCTTTCCATGTTAGAGAAACTGAAAGGGGTGGTGGTGGGGTGGGGTTGTGTTTTCATAGGCAGGCCGCCCAGACTGACCTCTTCTGGCATGCAGCCAGGGTGGAGACATTTGACTTAATTCAACATGATGAAGTTGTGAGGCTAGCCAGTCATGTTGGGCTCCAACATTGAATTGTTTTCACAGACACGACAAAAGCAAATAGTGAATAATGTTGTCTCAGTGGATCTCTGGAGTTGTGTCGGACTTGTTCAGGACCGATCAGAGGTAGCTGGGAATGTTCACAACTCTTTGGCTATTCTCTAAGGTAACCTCAGGAGAACACAGGAGAAATATGTAGCTTAGTGTCAGATTCATATGGTTACAGACATTGAACAATGGCTCAAACTTCGGGTAAAAATTCACAAAGAAAAGAAATTGTAGTAAAAAAAAAACAACAAAAAAAACACTTGTTTTTGCAGGATGGGCTTTAACTAGCAAGCCACAAATTTGAGCTTCGTGTGAAATGTGAGTTTTATTGGAATTAAACTGAAATAACATATTCACCATTCATCCATTTTCTACACCAGATTCATGTTCTTAAGGTTGCAATTAGACTGGAGCTTGATCTTGCATACATTGGATAAGAAAATGACCACACCCAGTTGCAGTTGCTAGTCTATCACAGGAACAGCACATCGTATGTTACAGTATGCCAGACAACTAGAGATGCACCATTCAGAGATTTTGGGACTGATTTCCAATCGGCAGTTTCTGACCTGCTGATATTGATTTTAGGTGATTCCCATTTCTGTTTAAGAACAAAAAAAAAACACACCAAAATGCTTTTTTTTCTGCTACCTGGGCTCCTAACATTAGAAAACCTATGCCAAAATAAAAAAATGACATTTGGAAAAACAGCCCACAGTTACTTCTTGTCTCTCTATAACTGAAAACAGACAAATACCATAAAATCCTCTCATTTAGGAAACAGAGATATTTATAAATACAACCCAGCTAAACACAAATGTGCAGCATATTTAATTTCCTTCTTTAGAAGGCAATTCTAGATAATTGTTATGCACATCTATGCAAAAATGCAAAAGATAATCATTTTTCTACCAAATCATTTTAAACTAGAAACCAGTCCGTCCACCTTGACATTTCAGAGGAAAAGGCTCTGATTTATGGGGTAAGAACGCTGTCAAAAACAACGTGTATGTAAAGACGGAAATGTGTGCATATTAGTCAATAGTTGTGCATAAGTAAAATCCAAAAGAGGTATTGTATAATTTCTCTATAAGAATACAAAATAAAATGTTACAGCTTCAAGAAATTACAAACACAAAGTTCAAGTTTACAGTTGTGGTTTATTTTTTATGAATACAATATGCTATAACAGTTTGTGAATACGATTTCTTTTCTATGAGAATACGAATTTACATCAGCGACTTGGAGTCACGTGATCTCAGGCTGGTTAGTGGAGCACAGAGTTAGTCGATTCATGTTGCGCATGCCGTGTCACACTCCTCACCGCCAGTAAACGTAGTGCCGGAATGGGAAATAATTAAGTCTAAAAGGAATATTAGGAACAGAGGGGAGATAGGGGGGGAATCAAGGGTATTATAAATAAAGCGTTGTTCTTATTTTTATGAAATACAAATCTAAAACATAGAATATAGTGGGTGGAGTTATACAATTATGTAGAATAGGTGGCGGTATGCACCTCTGAATTTGTTGCGTACTACCAGCAGAAGAAGAAGAAAAAGAAGCAGCACTAGCGCCAAGATGACGGAGGTGATAAAGTAATGTCACAATATGGGTGAGAAAGAGAGCAGTCACTGGTTCACAACTCTGCAGGTAAACAGAATTTCACTAGTATTTCACAACAAATACATTATCATTACAAATTTTACATTTTTAACCATTTAGGATCTTATATTACTGGTTAGCACTGTTAGCGAATTCTGCGATAGGAGCGGCCGATTTACATGTTATCCCTATGTAGAGGCGCGTTCAGGAGCGAAGAGGTGCAACGCGGTGCGGAAGGCGCGCCGAGCGAAGCGAGAGCGATGGACGAGTTGAAAAATCTGAACTTTTTCCTAAATTCACGTGGCGTCAACCAATCAGGGACTGGATAAGGCTGTGACGTAGGGTGAAAGTCCGCAGCGGAGAAGAAGCGGTTGTCAGTGAAGATGGAGGACAAGATCATAGTGGCGGTGTGCGGCAAGCCAGAGTTGTATGACTCAACTAATTATTTTTACCGAGACAAGTACAGAAAGGCCCTGGCCTGGAGAAGAGTCAGTGAGGAGACTGGAGTAGCAGGTAAAACTTTAAAATAGCGCCATTGCACTGTTGTCTTCTTATATTTAGGAGATGTGGACATTAAAAATCGGCAGTTTTTTTATTGCGCTGAGATTTATTTACTCACCGAAGCCAGATGGACAGGCGTTCAGCAGTGGGGATACAGCGCCAGTAGTTGGTGTCCCGGAGGCCGATTCGTCTCCCAACACGGGACAGCAGATCTTCGAACTGGGTCCTGGATAGATGGAAGTACCGCTGAAATCGATCGTCATCCAGACGCAGCTCCTGAAGTAAGTGGTGGTACTCTCCGAACTGTTCCCGTCCCTGAAGAATCTCGTGAACCCAGGGACATTGACGTCGGCGGCGTTTTTTGGCTCTCCACAGGTAAAACACCGTAATTAGGTCCGTGAAATCCATGTCCGCCGTGTTCAGTTGAAACCAGCAAGAAGCAGATGGAAGCTCCTCCTATTTGATGACGCGGCGAAGCGTTGCTGCTCGTTGACATTTGGCAACGCGGAGTTCACGTGGAATGTCAAGTGAGCAAAAGCACACAAATGACGCGAAAAATTCGCAGAATCGGTGTGAATGCACCATAAGATCTGTTAGAACTGTGAGGTTTCCAAACGATGGTCAAAATCTCCTAATCCAGCTGAGTCTTCTTCCCAAAGTAACAACTTTCATTTTAAAGGGTGTTGTTGTTAGTGTGACCTGGTAGTGCTCATGTTTGGTGTGTTCACTGATAAAAATGTTGCGATATTTCGTTTCCAACCAGCTGATCACTGATCATGGCCAGTCAAGCCTTAAATAAGCCGAATCAGGTCACTGGACGATATCTCTATGCATCTCTAGCATGAACTATATAATTTCAGAAGTAACTTTAGCAGATATTTGAAAGCCTGATGAAGTGACCAATCCAAATATATCAGGGAGGGCTCTGTAAGTGCTGAAACTAAGATCTTCAGATGCTTCATCTGCACATTTAAAATTGTGGGAATTTAAATTTGTTTTGTGTTTAGTTGCTATTGCATTACTTTGTGAAGCGATTTAATGCTACTAGTACTCTTCTTCATTCTCTCTCCTCCTGTGTTCAACTGGCTTTGACAGCTCGACCCTTGAGGCAAAACCACCATGCTCAACTCTGTGAATGTCAGTTCAAATGACAGTTTTGTCTTGGGGTTGTTTTGTGAACCAAACTATCATACCTAGTGATGATTCTCCTCATGACCTTTGGCTTGGCTCATTTAGGCAGTCTCTTTGTTTTTACAAATTTGAATATCAGACTGACTAGAACTGACCATTTAAGTTTCACAGCAGCCTTTCACGAATGAGAGTCTGCAGATATTTCTTTCTCATTTTTAGAGCATCCAGGACAATTCTTGCATCTCCAGAACACTTTCTAGCACACTGAGAACAACAAATAAATATATGTGTAAATATACATATAGATGGTTTGCATCAGTTTCAAAGTGAACATATTAGAACCAGCAACATGACTGGATCAGACAGAAAAGGCTAAGCAAATTACTTCCACTCACAAGCTGGATGGAACCTGCTGCAGTCCTCTGCAGTGCATGACGAACTCTTCTTTACAGATTAATGAGCTCATCCTCCTCACCATGTTATACATGTTACCAGGGGTGAAAGTGAGCCAGTATGGTCCGGTACTGCGTACCACAAAAAGATTCTGCACCGGTACGCAGTACTGGGAAGAGGGAAGAACGGCTGTCTGCTATGAAGCTGTCATCCAGAACCAGTTACGGCTGCAAAAATTCACGAGCACACAAAGAAGATCAGATCCGCTACCAGTAGTCTAAAACACGACTTAATCTGTTTATAAATATAGCTTTTTCCCCTCATTCCAAATTGTTTCTGCTATTTTGGAGCCTCAATCCTCCTGCTTTTCTTCTCTCCCGTCGGAGGTTGAGGCTGTTGTGAACGGCCAGCCTTTAAACGAGCACCGCTACATTTAATGTCTGTCTGCTCGCTGCTAAATACCCCAGTTAAAAGCAAAGGGAGAGTAACTAGTTGTGTTTCATGTAATTTTGCTGAATTACAACAACACAGTACAGCTCAGTTAACGAGTACAGTTTATGACCAGATATTCCACATACACTACACGAGAGCACATGCGCCCTTCCTCCAAAACAGAGCGGTTGCCAAGGAGATCGATGCGTTCGATTTAGTAGACTGGGAGATTTTACACAGGTGGTGCACTGACATAAAAAACCGTCGCCTGCATTAGGACAGGACGAACAATAAATCACTTACCATCTACAGACTTTTAAATAAAAACCGCGAAAACAGCCTACAGTAAAGTAAAATATTGATACATTTTAATTAGTTTGAGTTTGGACTTTGTTGAGAGAGGGAGATCTCGAGGGGGCTTCAGATGAGAGTAACAATTAACACACACACATTATGTATATATATATATATATATATATATATATATATATATATAATGCATGCATATATGCCCCCAGTGCCTCCCCAGCCCCCCCTTGCTCTGCCCCTAAGTACCGGCAAGAATTTAAAACAACTTTTACCCCTGCATGTTACCGAGCAGACAGCTTAAACGCGGATAATTTAAAGAGACAGAACACGGATTCATTACACTACAAGTATAAACAATTAAATTGAAACATTATACAAGTAGGGCAAACTCTAACCATGGCTTGATGCTGCATTCACTGGTAATCGGAAAAGACAGGTGAGTTCGCTGACGCGTGGAAAACTCAGCTTCAGTGGTGAAAACCACAACTTACCACATCTGGAGGGGGGCCACTGGGGTGGCTAATGTTATTCCATTGGAAGCCATTGCCCTCCTGCCCCCACCTCACCAATTGGTGCCCATCAGTAGAAAAAGTTGCCTGTCACTGTTAACCACAAGCAACGCAAAAGGGGTAAAACAACTAAACTCTTACAAAGTGACTAAAACTGTCACAAAAATGATTTACCTTTTTATAAACAATGAATATTAGAGGGAGATGACATTCACTCAGATCTATTTTGGAAAGGCAAGGCAGTTGTAAATAACTAATGAGATTCAAACTTTGCATACAATGCACATCCTATTTATAATTGTTGTTTTTTAAAATGTTTTCAAAAAAACTAAATCTTCTAAAATTGTTCGAAATATCAAACATGCCTGTGTATTGAAACATTTTGCCTTAGTTCAGTTTCATAGGGTCAATATTTTCCTTTACGATATGAGAGGCCCTAAAAATGCATTTCGCTATGACTACTTAGTTTAGTCGACTAAAATCTTATAAATCCTAGTTGGCTAAAAGTAGACTAATCCAAAAATCCCAACAGATGAATAAACTGAGACTAAAGGTTAACGTCATGATCACACTGTGTCGTTATTGACCATCCATTGTGAATACAAATATCTGGACGTAAGTTTGAATTGGTGGTCCCTGGACCTGTGACAAATATTAAGCAGTGTCTAATATATTCTGGGAAAATCGTGCAGCGTGACTGCTGCTGCAACCGACATCTGAGTCTTGTCCTCTTTTGCCCAGCCAATAGTGCTTCAACATAATTACCTTTCCCTCATTCTCCTCTCTCGTTTTCCGACTAATAATGAGCGCGTTAACAAGAGTAAGTTGCTGTAAAGATCTTAATGGATTGATATGTCTGTCGGATCTGTCTAATGTGATTGTGCAGAAGCACCGTGTTGTGCAGTGTGGAGTGCAGTTTATTTTACAAACTACTATAATGACCAAGGTTTTTTTCTTTTCAATGAGACTTAAAACAGGTCCCTTTTGGCATTAGCTTGAGTTGCTGTCATTGCATTTTGCTTTGCAAATCTTTAAAGACGCAGATGATTCTTGTCGTGTCGTTCCATTCAAACAATGCTTTCAGTGCTGTCAGCAATGGTTTCTTCACCTCTCCTGTAGGTCCTGCCGACACATTGACCACATAGTTTGTGAAAAAGGAATTTCTCAATAATTGATGGTTTTCTTTGCCACTTCAGGACATGAGTTTCTGTCTTTCCAGAAGAAAATCAAATCAGGGCCGTCTAATGAAAGCGGTGAAAAAATAAAAATCCACAAACAGCTTGATGTGTGTAATATATCAAACATATGAATCCGTCTCCTAACTCGCTCACGCACACCAGTAGCATGAGTACATGCAAACACTCAAGTCAACACTCAAGTATAACGACGATGTGATTTATGAGTGCAAAGCTGAATACAGGCTGCTGGGTAATGCATTTAGCTCTTATCTGCCTCGCCTGTAGAAGGCAGCTCTCTAAACCATTTGCCACTAGAGATTCATACAACAATAGAGATGCAGAGAGAGGAGAAACACAAGAAAAGGAATTTGTTATTGATGGGAAGTTGGTTTGGCTTTAAGCAGGAGGTGGGCGCTATGTTTGTACAGACTGTGAAATAAAGGGTGAAGTCAGAGAATAGAGACGTAGTTGTTAGAAATGAATACATACACGTGTGTTGAAGACAACAAGATATCAAAGGGTATTGTATTTTCTGAAGGTAAAATAGTTTTATTTGAACTGGGGGAACCGAGGATGCTTTGTGTCTTCAAACGGAGATGTGAAAACACAACCTGTCTGATCCAATCTAATAAGCTCCCGAATAAACCCCTCACTTCGGTCTGTTTGGACAGAAGCGTAGGAGGAATGTTGATAAATCAGAGGTAGCTGAAAGGAAGAAGGCACACTAACGCTCTTTCTAGCTGAGCTGTGCAATTGACCTGATGTTTGAGAGTAGGTGTTAGAATATTACAGTCAGTAAAAGTCATTTACTCTTTTATGTCTGTAGCAGCTTCTGGATGCAAACTCCAAGCAAAGGTCAGGTTCTCTATTTTCACAGCTTAAAGTAACAAGTTTGTTGTTAGATTTACCAGCAACAAGGTACCAAGAGGGATTAGCTGTATGAACTTTACAAGTGTTGCTTCACAAAACGTGTAGGTCAGACAATGCGGTCAGGAAAATGTTTTATGCCAACTTGCACATTGTTGTAATGATCTGAATTAAGGTTGCTGAATTGTGAAAGGAAACTTAGAAGAAGAAGACAAATAGCTTGCTCCCTGGTTGCCCATGAGCTCGTGTTTGCATTTCTCTCTCCAGGCAAAAGCTGCAAATTTTTCAGTTTGATTTCAATAAATCTAAAAACTTTAACTTAAATTTTTGGGAGGCAGTACGCATTTTAAATTGCATTACATGGGTAAGAAATAGTTTGATGTGTAGGTATGAAATGGAAGTAGGAGGATATGAAATGTTCAAATTGGAGAAAAGGTATATTATTCCGAAGCCCCTTAACAACATTCACCACAAACGTCTGGTAAAAATTATTGGCTTTGTTTTTGCTGCTTTTATTCTTTCTTTCAGTACAGATACAGGAGAAGATATATTGTCCGGGGTTCACCAGTGAATTTAGGTTAAAACACATCAGGGATACCCAGGCCCATTTGGCCAGTAAATGGGTTAAATAATGGCTACGGGATTGGACTGTCCACATGTTACTTAACACTAGAACTCCCAGAGCATCAATTTGACGGTTTTGAAAGTTTGACATGCCATAACTCTGGTTTATTAAAACTCTCATCTTCCTGGCATCCTGACTTTTACTAAACCTGTGTCTTTTGTATTCCTACGTCTCTTTAAAAAAAAAAATAACAAAGCAAATGAAAGATCAAATTATTTCTACCTCTAACTACCACAGCTGCTATTTTGACAGCCCTATTATTAATTTATTTATTGATATTTTTTTCCGCAGCTGAGTATATGCGCGAGCGTTGCTTAGCAACCGTCACTCTAGAACGCAGTCAGATTGTTGATATCCTACAAATGGCTTCTAGAAGGATATTTTCTGCTCAAGAGGCATTGGAAATCCTTCAAAAATTACATGATTGTGATTCTGGGGTCGAGAGGGATTCTGACGCCTCTTGGTCAGCATTCAGTTCCAGTGACAGCGGGTCAGAGAGTGAACCTCCCCCGGCTAAAAACCACGAGTCGTCCCATTAGCTGGAGGTTGTGGCGCATTATTTCAAGGTAGTAAAAGACTAGCCTATGTAACGATTTTATCATTTTAGGCTATAGTTTACAGATTGGTAAACTAATAATATATAAACTACAGCAACAGTGCCACAATCAGCGCAGGTTCAGAGATAGGGAGACGAGCCAGGTGACCAGTCCCCAGCTATAAACCTAGCAATCCAGCTCCCTGGCAGGAGAGAAACTACAAATCAAGGTACTGATAATGAACAAAGAAATAAACAATAAGTTAGGTCATAGATATAGTAGCCCAGTAACAAAAACCTATTCTGCGCTTTACAGCGTTTTCATCACAAGACGAGCGCACATCTGGGAAGGAGGAGGAGATAGGAAAGGATGGCGCTGTGTGGACACTGGTAGGGGAGGAAGAAAGTAGAGGAAGGCATCAGAACCAGAACGCATTGACAGAGCGCCAGATCCAAGATGCCCAGACCGCGTTCCTCTGCTTGGTGGATGCCGAAATGCTCATACACATTCAGGGCTGCAGGGTGGCTGAGGCCCGCAGAGTTTTAGGAGATGATTCCTCCTCGGACATGAGTGTGGATGAGCTGAAGGCATTTTTAGCACTGTATGTTGTATTTTGAACAGTTTTTCTTATTACCAATTAAAGACTCAAAAAAGGCTTATATAGGGTATCCAGTTGGTTTTGTCAATACGGGCTGTATCTCATTAACCCAAAAGGGTCTTTGATGAGAAGACTAGTTTTACCTGAGCAAAATCCATATAGGACCCACATGTATATGTTAACTGTGACTGTTGTGTGGTGTCATTTGGCTGTTGTCACTTCTCATCCATTCCCACACAACACAGATCACTGGACTTTAGCAGAGGGTAGTTTTTCTTAATAACTTGTGTCAGTCTATTTTAAAATTTAAGATCAGCTGTTTGCATGTTTTTACAGATAATTTGATGATTTATTTTTAGTGATGAGCTCCATGTCTTTTTGGTTGTAAGGCCATCTTGCCATCACCCTAAAATTTTGCCCTCTACACAAATTCTCTGTGAGATTCAAGTCAGCACTTTGGCCAGACCGCTGCAAAATGCTAATGTTACTCCAAGAAAATTGCTGTTAAAACAAAAGATTAGTTTAAACCTAAATCTATCAGGTGTATAAACAATTTTGCGCTTGACTGTGGGCTTCCGATGTATTTTGCCCCTTAGACTGATGGCTCCCATTTTGCAGGTGCAAAAGTCATGCAACATATTATTGATTAGGAGGTAAAAGGCATGTATAAGAAGAAATGCTGTGTGTTCATGTTGCTTTATTTTCTAATTAGGTTGGTAGTGGATTCAGACACAGTTCCTTTTTATATTGTGTGCCTTTTAAGCACAGGGGAAAGCTTCAGAACCTGATTAAAAGACACAGATCAAAAGATGTTGAGTGATACAATGCAAACAGCAATCTTTTGAGTCACAGCTTCTCACTTTAAACACCTGAAAGTCAATAAAGCCCTGTGACAAACCTCCACTTTTGTATTTATGGTGAGAGCATTTTCAAGTAGATACAAATATATTATTATGGGAGAAAGGGAATCCAGCAGTAGCACACAACTGAGGATGTGGGTGGATGGGAGAGAAATAAACTGATATAATAACAAGAAATGCTCTCTGTTTTTTTCTTCTTTTTTTATTGCACAAACTCGCATAAATCAAATTTCCCTTTCTTCTCTCTCCAGCTTTGTACTCATGTGGACATTTAAATCAAAGGATATGAGATAAATTGAGGCCTAGCACATTTATCTCTGCCAAGTTTAGTTTGTCCTTCATTTCCCATCTGTCTCTCCCTCTCTCTTCCACTCTCCTCCATACCCGCATTTCTTCTTCTTCAGTGCGCAAAAGTATTCATATCAACACATCTACCAGTGAGTTCATGCTTATCCCACAAAGAGATAAAAAGCCCACAGTGTAATTAGAAGTTGTCTGAATTCCTCCTATCTCTGCCCCAGGTACAGTATAGTGGTTTGCAGTGAGTGCTGACTTCTCCTGACCCAAATGTGTTGGCTGCAATGACTCCAGGTGTTTGTACTTCTCCCTTCCATCAATTAAAATAAAGGCTGGAGCCAATGGGCTTTCAGAAGCAGTTGAAAGAATATGAAATATAATCTTAACTCATTGAGGCTTCCCTGTGGAGTGTGTGTATAATGCAATAAAGCATAATGCAATGAAGGTTTTTATTTCTTGAAAAAGAAGCTGATTTAATATTGGACTTAAGATGGAGAGGACATCACCTCAAAAGGGACAAAACTGTAACTTGCAAACATGCAAAAGTGTTCATACCCCTTGAGTTTTTTCAAACTGAGTCATGTTACAGTGACCCCTCTAACACTAGACCTTGTCGGGGCCACTCTAACATATACATTTGTTTTGATCTAAACCATTCCATTATAGCTCTGGATGTACGTTTGCCCTGGACAATGAACCTCCACTCCAGCCTGTATTGTTTTGCAGCTTTTAACTACATTTACATACAGGTTCGTTACAATAACTGTGAGGCTGCTGAATATCTGGTGGGGTTCTCTGTTCTGCTTCCTACAACAAGGTCAATATGGGCTGAACAAACTGGATTTACCTACTTTATGTACTTCTGTACTTTGCGCATCATTGAAACTATTTTGAACTGACAATACTCTGCCTGTTAAACTGGTCCTTTTATGTTTGCTTGTTTATTTTAGTTCTTTTTTTTGTCTTTTAAATGTGATTTAGATTTGTAAAATTACCCTCAGAGCATTTATTTAATTTGTGCTCATCTTTGTTGTTTTAATTAACTTATTGGCTGTTTATCAACTTATGGTCCTCTGTCACCAGTTTTGTTCCTTCATATGTAAGTTTTGGTCCCATCTGCCTAGAGCATCGTCCTCCATGTTTGCTGTTCCCCCTACATGGCTTGTGGGAAACAGGACACCTTATGGCTAACTTTCAACACTTGCTTTCGTCTTGCCACTGTTCCCTGAAGGCCAAAATTTTTTAGTGAATTACTAATATGATCTCTGCAGTTCTTCCAGAGTTATAATGGGTCTCCTGGCTGCTTCTCCAGTTACTCAGCTTGTCCAGTCAGTTGGGTGACAAAGTCTTGGTAGGATTTCAGTTTTGCTTTACTCTTTTCTACTTCATTTTTGGACTGAGAAGTCTGAAGGATGGCATGCTCCTTTATCTTCATGAGGATGTTTCCTCACAGATGTTCTCTCAAAACCTCTTGCACCTCCACAGAACAGTTTTATTATACTGAGACAGACAGGAGAACACTGTTTACTTGGTAACTTCTAATGGCCACTGGTTTGCACTCAATTTTATTCAGTGGTGTACGAGTTAAAGGGGCTGAATACAAATGCACACCACACTTTTTAGATTTCTGTGTGTGGAAAAAAAATTAAAGGTAAAATCTTCCTTCCACATCAAAGTTAGGCACTATTTTGTGTTTCTCAATGATATAAAATCCTAATAAAATCTCCTGAGTTTTGTGGTTTTAATGCAACAAAATGTGAAAAAGTGCAAGGTACATGAAAACCTTTCCAAGTTGCTGAAAACAAAGCATTTCATTATCCTTTCAGGGTTGTATGTGAATATTCTTTATGAAAACTCTACTTGTTGTGTTGTGTTCAATGTCACCATGACACATTTGCAAAACAGGATGCTGAAAAACCAGCCAATTGATGAGCGATGCTCCATAAAATCCCAGAGGACAAGGCAGGAGAGTATAATTTAGTTTTTTTGTGCCCTACCTCTCTACTTCTATCAACGCTTCACTGTACTTTTATGCAACCACTAGGTTAGTGGCACACAGCTTAGCTCCAACTGTTGCCATGGTGGGTAACAGGATGGTGAGGAGAAACCACTCCTTGCTTGCATGTCAAGATTTAAATTAGTGGGTAGTACATGTAGCGCTGATATTACAGAACGGCACCGAGCTATGACTTTTAAAAGTCCGCTGGCATTGAATCAACACAACTGGACTTGAAAATTGGAGCTGCCATTGGACCCAGCAGGAGTAGATATAAACATGCTGAGAATGAATGCAGCTCTGTCACAAACTGCAGCAATCCTCTGTCTATGACTATGCCTGACAGTATCTTAGTCTTTCTGCCATTTTTTTTTTATAATTTAAGTTGATGAGACGGACAAGATTCTAGATGAGCAACCTTCTTACACAGATGCTTAAGGGCTGAAATATATACTGTGTGCTCCTTTTCTCTACAAGTCATGCAGGAAGCTGAGATGGTGTACAAGGATTTAAATGCGGCTTTCTGCCTCTGCGCACCCATTGTGGGGACTCACACTCACATGACTAAGCTATGCTTGGAATTCAGTTTTCGCTTCCGATTTTTGTTCAGAGCCCTTTCCTCCCAGGCCTGCCTGACGATCTGCAGGAAAGCGCATCACTATTCTGCAAAGGCTAAAGATCAGAAAAGAACTACAGGGCCTGTTGCATCATTTCTGCCCAAATAAATCAACAGGAATGCAGCAAAAGATATTCCAGTTACTTCTCACTATAAAATGCAACACAATAAAATCTGGTGTCACTGTTGTTAAAGTTTGCTGACCAATCAAGCACACTGATGCCATGCGCATTAAAGCAGGTATTGATAGCTATGGCAATTCTGGGCAGGTGCCGAGTTCTGTTGCAAAGTTAAATCAGCGCCTTCAGTAAGGTTATCAGCAGAGGGAAGCATGAAGCGTAATGAATGTGGCCTGTTAAAGGACATTGAACAAGTTAAATGCTTTGCTTCACCATCCTCTCTACACTGTGATTTTTACTATTGCCTATGGAACTTTATCCTAACTCACTTTTTCCTTTCATTCAACTTCCCTTTATTATGCTTGCATACAGCACTCTGTGAACAGCCATCTTATTTTGGAGCAACCTTTTTTGGCTTACCCTTCTTGTGCAGGTTCTGCTGGTCTTTCTGCTGGTCAGTTACCAAGTCATCATTCTTCCCCATTATTATGCAGCCTATTAAATAAATTTTCTGTATCAAAAGTAGTTTATAATTGGGTTTATGTAATATTTCAGTTTTCGTAGAAATTACATTCGGGGGATTCATTACCTTTAAGCCATCAAATTCAAATTCAATTGTGACGGAGCCGTCACATGCTGGGACGTTGCGCTATAGTAAACTCCGTGCCGACATGCAAGTACACACACATATGCACATCCAACAGAACTTACCTTTTGGTTTCAGTCAAACTGGCGCGGTTTGTCGTGGGTGCACACACAGTGTTCCTGCCTCAGTTGTTTTATCCATTAAATTTTGTAATTTTCAGTGTCAATTTTTTGGTTCAGATATTCAAGTTTAGTTATTTCCGGATGAACGCCACCGGAAGGGAGTCACTAGACGACGCAATGGTGTCGTCTAGTGACTCCCTTCGTTGTATTAATTTTGTTTATTTTATTATGGAGTATATATTTTGGTTACAGGTTTCTTTTTCATTGTATTTATGTTTTGTATATTTACTTTGAGAATAGTCTAATTGAGTTAGAAGTAATAGTTTAGGGGTTATTTCTGTTTATGCACCTTGTGGGGGGAGCCTAGGGCTATAAAAGAGGGCTCAGTGCCACAGGGAGTCAGTCTGAGTTTAGATTTGCTGCAGGTCACACTGGAGGTGATGGACTCTCTGAGCTGCTATGAAGGTACTGCTGTTTTTGTCTCTTTTTCCCTGCCTGGATGTCGATTGTAAATACGTTGCACAGTTGCTTAATTTTTTCCTACTTGAAGATGAGCACAATAAACACCATCAAAGCGAACTCCGGCATTGGCTTTCATTTTTGCCCAAGTCATAACAGAGCCTCGTCACACATGGTGTCAGAAGAGGGATTATGGCAAGCCGGCGAAGAGGTACTCGTTTGGGGAAACAGAGATCCGGCCTCAGATCGCAATTAAAGATGGAAGAACATGCGGCTGACGAAGCATGGGAGAACCACCGTCTGCTGGATCAGAGGAAGAAGATGAACCAAAACCTGGACCCAGTGAATCAAGTGCAACTGGCAGTGAGTTTTTAACTTGATGAAGGACTTTTTGGCTGGTCAGCAAAAGCGGGAGCAAGGGCTGCTGAAGGAACTGCGAAGTCTTAGGATGTCTTTTCAACAGCCACAGCAAGTATTACATCCTCACCCTCAGTCAGGAGGTGGTTCAGCGCAGGGAGGTGATGATGATGCTGTTCAAAGCCAGCAACCTCAGCCAGTAAGTCACAACACTGATCCAAAGATTCCTCCCAATCAATTAGAAGACCTTGAAAACTACCTGCTGTGGTTTGAGCGTATTCCCAAGACACGGAGGTGGCCAGAGTGTGAATGGCCGTGTCGTCTCATTCCACTCCTTTGTGGGAAGGCTTTGGAGGCCTATGCAGCCATGGATGATGAACATGCTCATTGCTTTAAGGACTTGAAGACTGCTTTGTTAGCAAAATGTGACATTTCATCAGAGACCTACAGACAGAAATTCAGAGCAACAGGTGTACCTGCTGGTGAAGGTCCCACAGAAACCTACCATCACCTTTAAGGTCTCTACAGACGATCGATCTGTCCGGACCAGCATTCCAAGGAGGACATCGGGGAACTCATCATTCAGGAACAACTGTTGGGCATCCTGCCTTCTGATGTCAAGACCTGAGTGAAGGAACACGAACCTAAGGATGGTCTGACTTCTGCAAAGTTGGCTCTGCAGTACATGAACGCACGGCAAGGAACAGCAGCACGTTTTTCCAACTCAGTGCAGTGGCCTGCTCAACCGTCTGGATATCAATGATATGCCAGAGAGCATGGGCAGGAGGTTAAAGGTACCACCAGTTCCTTGAATTCACCAGCTGACGGTAAGACATTGATTTGCTATTACTGCCAGCAGCCAGGTCACATGGCTTCTGTGTGCCCTATAAAGAAGACTAAGTTTACCGGTTCCTGCTATGCTCCTAGAGTTGAAAAGCCGGCCGGAGTCAGAAATTTTGAAAGTATAACTCATAAAACTTTGACTGTGAATGAAAAGCGGGTGACTGCATTAATGGACAGCGGTAGTTCCACATCACTTATAAAAGAAAGTCTTGTACCTGTTGGTTCTGTGAACTATGAAAAAATAAAACTGAGATTTTATGTGTGCATGGAGTCCTGTGTATCCAAGGACTGAAGTGACTGTCATTATTGATGATCAATCTTATTTGCTAACTGTTGGTGTGGTGGAAACTCTTCCTTTGACATCAATTTGGGTACAGATTTACCTGTAATGTTTCATCTTTTGCAAGAGGTAGAAACTGACTATGAGAGGCGTAAAGTTGGCAGTGCTTCCTGTCTGGTGATCACTCGTTCTCAAGCTAACTAACGAGTTGAGTCCTTCCCTGATTTTGATGAGAGTCTCTTTAATGAAGTCCCAAAGGGACCTAAAAAGTCCAGGAAGCAGAAAAGATTTGAGAAAAAATTAATGCTAGGTCAACAGATTTAGCAGTAAATAATATGTGGAAAGTACCTGAAAATATTGCTACTCTACAAAAGCAGGATGTGTCGTTACAACCTTTGTTTGACCAAGTGAGTTGAGAATCTGATGTCAAGTGGAGAGGAAGGGAAACTTTTGTCTTAAAAGATGGTGTGTTGTATGCTTGCAATGAAAAACAACGCTTGGTAGTTCCTAGCTGTAGGGCACTTATTATGCATTTGGAACACACCATTCCATGGGCAGGACACTTAGGGCATTACAAAACATTTAGTTCCCGTTTTTACTGGCCGTCAGTGTACAGTAATGTTAATGCATTTTGTGCTTCTTGTCCCACATGCCAGAAGACACATCTCACCCGGAAGTTAGATCAGGCACCCCTCCAGCCACTACCTGTTGTCTCCACCCCTTTTCGTAAGGTTGCAATGGACATTGTTGGGCCCCTAGTGAAGAGTGGGTGTGGACATCAGTACATCCTGGTAGTATGTGATTATGCTAACAGATTTGCTGAGGCTTTTCCACGCATACTATTACCTCTTATGCAATAGTTCGAGCTTTGGTTCAACTGTTCTCAAGAGTGGGTATTCCAGATCAGATCCTGACAGATCAAGGAACTAATTTCACCTCTAACTTGCTAAAACTCTTTAACAGCTTTGGATCTCTGCCATCAGGACGACGCCCTACCACCCGCAAACTGATGGACTAGTTGAAAGGTTGAACCAGACACTGAAGAGGATGCTGCAGAAGTTCGTGAATGATACGGGCAGAGATTGGGACCGCTGGTTGCCATTCCTTCTCTTCGCCTATCGTGAGGTACCCCAAGCATCAACAGGTTTCTCCTCTTTTTTCCCCTAATCCAGGCCGGACTGCCTTGATTGAGCTTGCAATTCGACTGAAAGAAAAGCAGCCGATTCGTCAACGCCCTTACAGAGTGCCACAACAGTTGGTGGGGCAGCTGTGACATGAAGTGGAGACCATGCTAGCATCAGGTATTATCGAACCTTCAAACTCTGAGTGTGGCAGGCCAGTGGTCATTGTGTGTAAGAAAGATGGCTCACTGCAGATCTGCATTGATTTTAGAAAGCTTAACCCCGTTTCAGAGTTTGATGCCTATCCCATGCCAAGGGTGGATGAGCTGCAAACTTGATGATGTAATCATCTACAGCAATAGCTGGGAAGAGCATGTTTCGCATCCAGAAAAAGTGTTGGAAAAGGTTGGAGGAGCAGGATTGACACTTAATATATCCAAGCGTGTTTGGGCACAACAGGAGGCAAAGTACCTGGGTTACCAGCTGGGAAGAGGAGAGGTGCATCCACAGAAGGATAAAGTTGAAGCTATCCAAAAATGCCCTCCACTCTGAACCAAGAAGGAAGTGCGGTCATTCCTAGGATTGGCTGGTTGGTATCGAAGATTTGTCCCTCATTTTGCTACACTTGCTTCTCCACTCACAAGTTTGACAGCTAAAGACCAGAAGAATCCAGTTGTGTAGACAGAGGAGTGTGAATCCTCCTTCAACATGTTAAAAACCCATCTGTCTTCATCTCCTGTCCTTTTAAGTCCTGATTTTAGTAGGAGGTTCCTGGTCCAGGTAGATGTTTCCACAGTTGGCCTAGGTGCTGTCCTGGCTCAAGGAGACCCAGGGGAGGAGCAACCCATACTCTACCTGAGTCGCAAGCTGTTACCTAGGGAGGTGAGATATTCTGTGGTTGAAAAGGAGGGCCTGGGTATTAAATGGGCTCTGGAAAGCCTCAAGTATTATCTACTGGGCAGAGAATTTGATCTGGAGACAGACCATCGTGCCCTAACTTGGATCAACACCATGAAAGACAGCAACCATCGTTTGACTAGGTGGTATTTGTCCTTGCAACCTTACAATTTTACTATCCGTCACAGAAGTGGGAGACTTAACAAAGTGGCAGACTTTCTTTCCAGGTTGCCGAATTTCGCCAACCTTCGGGAGGAGAGGGATGGTGTGACGGAGGAGCCTCCACAAGCTGGGACGTAGCGCTAGAGTAAAGCCCGTGCCGACATGCAAGTACACATACATATGCACATCCAACAGAACTTACCTTTTGGTTTCAGTCAAACTGGCGAGGTTCGTCGTGGGTGCACACACGGTGTTCCTGCCTCAGTTGTTATATCCATTAAAGTTTGTAATTTTCAGTGTCAAACATTTTTTCGGTTCAGATATTCAAGTTTAGTTATTAATTTTTTTTGTTTTATTAAATGGATTATATATTTTGGTTACAGTTTTTTTTTCATTATATTTATGTTTTGTATATTTACTTTGAGAAGAGTCTAATTGAGTTAGAAGTAATGGTTTAGGGGTTATTTTTGTTTATGCACCTTGTGGGGGGAGCCTAGGGCTATAAAAGAGGGCTCAGTGCCACAGGGAGTCAGTCTGAGTTTAGACTTGCTGCAGGTCACACTGGAGGTGATGGACTCTCTGAGCTGCTATGAAGGTACTGCTGTTTTTGTCTCTTTTTCCCTGCCTGGATGTCCATTGTAAATACGTTGCACAGTTGTTTACTTTTTTCCTACTTGAAGATGAGCACAATAAACACCATCTAAGCGAACTCCGGCATAGGCTTTCATTTTTGCCCAAGTCATAACAGAGCCCCGTCACATCAATAGAAATAAATGCCTGAAATATATCACTCTGTGTATGATGAATCTACTGTATATTGCATTTAGAATGGAATTCCTAAAATAAATTAACTTTTGAGTACTATTTGATTTTATTGAGGTACATCAACTGCATCTGCTGTACCTTGCATTTGACCTGGGTTCTGATAGAGTTTAGATAACATTCAGTATTTTTGTTTAGAATTTCCTCTACTGTGTTAATCTGGTTATAAAATGTTTTTTGACATGCCACTGCCGGCTCTTTTGGTATTTTCATTTTAAATGTTATCTTAATAGCTGTGAGTGAATTATGATTTATTTAGCCATCTGAAAAAGAAATTTAGGTAAGGCTCATTAAAAATAATTGCACTTCGTAACAGAGGGATTTTCAATGCAGTGATCAGTGTTGCCTCCCCTTATTTGTATGGGTATTATATGGCTATGACTTTGACATAAAGTATAATGCCAAGAAGAGCAACATTATGATTGTTAGAAGCAAGGCAGATAATCATTTGATAACCCCTGACTTCTCCTTGTCTGGTCCTGCTCTCAACATATGTAATGAGGTTAAATATTTGGGGCACTACATAAATGATGACCTGATGATCGTGACATTTATAGGCAGTATTGTATGACGTATGCACACCCTAATATGCTCTTCAGAAAATTTGATATATGATCACCCTCTGCAAAAATAGCTCTTTTTTAAGCCTTCTGTACTCCAATGTACACTACCCATATAAGGTGACAATACAAAAGAGGCAGCATGCAGAAACGTCATGTAGCATACAATGACGCTATGAGGCTACTACTCAAACTACCTAGATGGAGTAGTGCTGGCCACCTGTTTGCAAGTGTTGGTGTACCCACATGTACTGCTGTCCTTAGGAACCTTATGTACAGGTGTATGTATAGATTATATGTGTCATATAATGGACTAATTGTGTACATAATTGTGCTGTGGCTTTTAGAACCTGTGTGTTATTTATTTCTTTGTATGTGTTTCCTTTTTATCCCTTTTTCTTTTTACTTTACTATGGAGCATCCTTGTGTCTGGAATAAAGATTGATTGATTGATTGATATGTTTTTATTAGTTATTTTGTTTAAATAGATAGATACCAAATTCTACTTTTTGCAATTTTTTGTACTTTTTGCACAATTTGTATTCCACCAAAATCCTTTGCTATGCCTAATATAATAAATAATAAAATAACCTCACCTCAAAGGGAGATGGAAAATGTATATCCCTTTAAACTTAAAAACGCACAAGCCGATACAACCGCTCACGCTTCATAAATTCACTAGTGTGCATCCTGTTGAATGCTCGCATGGTTTTTCCACAGAGGTAATGCAGAGCAGACACACAACCCTTGCCTACTGTCCGAGGAACAGATACTACTGCAACACTAGAAGTGATTAAATATATATGAAGGACTCCCACAAGACGCGTAAGACAGACTGAGGCAACAGAATCTGTTTGACAGGCACACGTGAATACTCAAAGATTCCATACATCCTGCTTAGCAAGAATTTTAGTCAAACACTGTCCGGTAATGCATATATTTTCCTACACACGCCTACGCCGGCTTATTTTATACACACAGACCAACCCACAACCGCATCTGAGTAAAGGAAACTGGCACTTGGGGCAGAAAACGAGGTGACTACATAAGAAAGGTCACTGTCGTAAACAGAGGCAGACTGGCGTACCCAGTCACTATAAATGACAACTGGCATTGATGCAGGGGGCAGAAATAGAAGAAATGAGTTGGAAGTGCATAAATACCCTCTGTGTGTTACGCTGCATTCAGGCAGTCAAGGTCAAACTCAAAGATACATTTATTAACTAAATATGGATCTTTAAAAAAACACATTTTAAACAACAGAAACAATAGAAAAACTAGAGCACCCTGCAAGCTTATAACTACTGTCCAACAGATATAATTTTACTGTTCTCTAGCTAGAGCTGAGACCAATTATTAGCCCTGGACATCCCTGTGTAAACAACAACAGATCACATCAAAATAGAATAATAGTTTTTTTTAACATAACATAGCAGAGCCGACAACAAGCATAAGCAAGCTAGAGCAAGCAGGTGCAATCTAGCAGGGCAGCCCACAAGAGCACTCAGTTTGTCACACAGAGTATACATTTCAGCCCTTAATAAAAGTTGATCAAGAATTCGCATTCTCTAAAACACATCAGAACACATGAACTAAAACACATGAACAGACATTACGCACGTCAATGAAACAGAACAGATCCCTAATTCTGTGGCAGCAGGTGGCATAGCCTACCATAAGAAAGATAATTAAATTACCTAACACAGTAAAATGGATTAATATTCATTACGTAAACTTTTAAACAAATCCAGAATATTAGTTCCTTTATTCATATCTTCTCCTAAACTAGATTTTTCTCCAGCACAGCCAATCTGTTGACAAATTAATTGCCAGGCGATATTGTTTTTTGCCTTTGTCCTTATAACAATGAGATTGTGATGACATTTTCCGACCTTAAAAATAATCTTTCCTCGTCCTTGTTTGAATTCTTTTCATACCAAGATTGTCACTATAATATAACCCTATAAGAACTCCCAAAGCAGAGCTTAAGAAGAGCAGCTATGGAAAAATGTACAATAGTGACCTTTACATTAATGATCTGTTCAGGAGCATCAACATCCATCCTGCAAAATATACTGTATTATTTGCATGCAGAGAGTTTTTGCACATCACTGTATTGTAACCTGGCAAATATTTGCATCCAAGCAGGCCTTTCCAGTTGTGGTATTGTACACATTGATATTGCAAGGACAACTGTGATTAAATATATTGTGCAGCTCTACTTGACAGCTTGATTTAGCCTACTCGATTTTACATAAAAATCTAGAAGTGTAAGTGACAACCTTTCCCTCATGCTTTTAGGTACAACCATTTAAATTTAGCTTTTAAAAATGTTTCCTTTTAAATAGCTTCTTACATCTCTGTGCTTCCTCAGACTTCATTTTAAACACCTTGCTAATGCCAAAAATAGTTTACTTTTTTAATGCCAAAAATAGCATAGTTTTAACTTCTTGCTTCAGAACAACTTCCACACCAAGGAGTGGTTTCCTTGTCCTGGTAGCACTTAGTCTGGTTCGGTAGTCAGAAAAGATCTGATTTATGAATTTTAACCCTGCTGGTCACCTCTCAGGATCAATCATGAGAAGATTGGCCCAGCCAAGTCATCTGCCAGATTTCTCGGTGCATCCCTATTTGTGAATAATGATTTTTAGGTTCGTGTCAGAGTATCAACTTATATTAATGCTGAAAGATTGATGCCACTTGGATTTCCTTTCCCCAAAAATAAATACAACCGTATTCTAATAAGCTTTTAAACAAGAGTTTATGTAATTTTTTTAAGGTCAGGTTTTCTTCTACATAAAGGACAACTTCTCATAATTAAATTTCTGTGTGGGTTCCAATACACCAATTGTACATGACAGGTTCCAAGATTTAATTATGGCAGAGCAGCAAAAGAGATGCCCTTCACAGCTGAAGAGAGAGGACTATTTATTGTACATGTTGCACTGATTTCCAACCGAGGTGGGTCACTCGGCTGCGGTGGGTGCACTAGGAGAAGGTCGTGACGTCCAACATGAACATTTCATCAAACAGAGGCACACTGGGAGTCTTCACAGTGCTTGTTTTTAATTTAGTTAGCAATTCACCTTATGCAGGTGGCTTCTACATGATCAAAGACCAAGCGAAAAGGAAATGATTGCGACAATGCTGCAGGCTTCACTTGCCCACTCTGACTGCTGCTGTCATTCTGTCAGTCGACTTTGTGAGCAGGAGTGTCGGAAAACACTGAAGGTGGATTAGGTTGTGTTTGAACATAACTTACCCTCGGGGAAAACTGCAATGAAGTGGATTTGGCTAATGGGAATCTGTCCATCACTAGATCCCAGTTGGCTGTACATTCAATTATCATGTTGCCTGCCTTGCAGCATGTAATTATTTACTGATTTGGATAACAGAGCTTTCAAGTTCAAATTTGAAATGTGGTATGAGCATATGAAGGTCAGTGGTAGATAAGCAGGCATTACTGGAGTTTATAGTGAGAGGACATTCACATGTCATTTGGGTGCCACTGTGCAAGTATCCCCTAAGATATGAGTTGTTAAATGCAAAAGGAACATTTAAATCCCAGCCTTTGAGGCACAGGGAAGCATATTCTGTCAGTGTGAGATTTTTATAAGGTTTGTCTTTCTAACCCTCAAGATATTCCCAGATGTGTAGTTTGCGGGATTTTGGCAACAAAAGTGGGATTGGGAGCCAACAGGGCCTTAAATAAGACACATTCACCCACAGAGTCCCCACTGTCTGGTCAGGCTGTCAGCATCAGTCAGTGAGTGTAATGTTTTAATAGGCTGAAGTAATGTATAGCCGGTAATCTAGAGGCCGCTGACATCTCGCTGGCAGGTGGCCAGGTGGGTTACCATCTGAAATCTGCTCCCTGTTTCTCGTATCACTTTTGTCTGCTCGCTCGCTAGCTCTCTGATTACAGCCTTATCGTGACTATTAATCTCACACAAGTATCTCACTCAGCAGATCTTATTGTAAGAGCCACCTGCCCAGGAGTGTGGGGGCGGATAACGAATACAAAGATCACCCTTTTTTCATATCACTGACCATTCCACAGGCAAATTTTCATTACATTTTTTTCCCCAAAATCTTCCTCTTTTTTTCTATTTGCTTGGATTTTTGTGCTCTTGTATTTTTGTTAGCATACCTCTCACCCACAGTGAGTCTGCAACAGTTTGTCAGCAGAAGATCGCAGTTGTTTCCATAAATGGCACCATTGTGGTGTAAAGTGCCTTGTAAATATTCTTACTACTTGAACCTTTTCACATTTTGTCGCATTACAACCACAAACTGCAATGTATTTTTGGGGATTTCATCTGATAGAGGAACACTAAGAAAATGAGAAGGTCAAAGCAAGGCTATGTTATAAAAGAATACCCCAAGCTTTGAAAATGTCACTGAGAGCTTTTCAATCCATCTTCTGAATATGGAAAACACTATGGAGCAGCTGCAAACCTACCAAGAAATGGCTATCCATTTAAACTGACCTGCCAAGTTAGGAGAGCACTATTCAGTAAAGCAGCCAAGAGGTTGATGATAACTCTGGAGGAGCTACAGAAATCCACAGCCCAGGTGGGAGAATATATATATAAAAAAAATTGGAATCCACTCCACAAATCCAGCCTCTATGGGATAGTGACAGCCAGAGCTTTGATGGAATAGTTAACATTAAAGCATATTTAATATGTGTTAGAAATGCCCACAATCTAGACTTAAATCCAATTAGGAATCTGTGGCAAGGCTTAGAAATTGCTGTATGTAGACACTCTCCATCCAACCTGACTGAGCTTGAGCTATGTTGCAAAGAAGAATGGAGAAAAAAATTCAGTCTGCAGATGTGCAAAGCTAGTATAACATTGACAGACAGTGAAGCTCATTTCCATATTGCAAATCACCTTTTTTATTCTCTTGATTTCAAACAGTATCCCTTTTAAGGGTAAAAAATCTATATTTTCAGGAATAATCCATGGCTCTTTTGGTTTCAGCAAAACCACGTGTCACATTTTTTTGTTTATCCTGTGGGATTTTCAAGGGTTTGCTAAGACCAAATGTGGGAACATTTTCCAGGCCTTAGGCAAAGCATGTTATACTTTGGGCTTAAAACTGGAGCCATGTTTCCAAGAGCAGTTCTCATTTCTTCAAACCCATCTGCATCCCAGATTTCTGGTTAATGTGAATAGTTTGAAATCAGTCCTTCTTGATGTCTGTAAAATTTTGATCAACAAGGTGGCAAGATGGGGAAGATCCTTTGCGGTGCACATCATTTGCATTTCACCTCCAGAGGTAATCAGAAAATATGCTGATGCTCAGGAAATGCAAAACTAAGAAATAATTTCATAAGGCTCTCAATAGAATTATGTTGATTTCTGTCTAGCTGCATCCTCCAGGAGGGCAAAAAGTAAAGCTTTGTGGACAAGAAGCTGCTGAGACAAAAATACCCCTGAGTAGAGTTTAAGGGAGAAGCTGGAGTTTGCTGAGGAGGTGAGGAGACATCAGGTATCAGATCTAAAGTAAACTTTACGGCATCCGGAGGGAAGTCTTGTTTCAGTACTATGTTTATACAGATTTGGAAACCAACTGACAGTGATTTGCTTAAAAAAAATCCTCTATACAAAGGAAAATATATCTGCATTCTAGTGTTCCAGAAAAAAGCTGGCTGTTTATAAGGTACTCTGCCTTGAACTTTGGTCTGAAGGCACCGGGACATAGCAGACTGTACTTCTTGAGGAAGCTTAGGTCCTTCAGTGTTTGCAGCAAGATGCTGAATATCTTTTATAAGTCTGTTGAGGAGAGTGTGATCTCTTCTGCCATTATCTGCTGGGGTAGCAGCATCAGAGCCAGGGACTTAAAAAAGCTCAAGAATCTGATAAAGAAGGCTGGCTCTGTTCTGGGGACTCATCAGCATCTGCAATGGATCTTTGAAGAAACATTTATAATATGACCTACAACAACATTTAATTTCCTTTTGGGATTAATGAAGTATTTTTGAATTGAATTGAACTCAATTTAAATATATTTTGGAATATATTTTAAGAAATGCAGGTTTTAGCAGTTTTTTATGGAATAATTGAATTGAATTTCCACAATAGAATGACAACAAAAGTACGAGTAATTTCTTTAGATCTATTTTTCTTGTCATTTGGTTGGAAACAATATACTTTTAAAACTTTTTCCACAATAATCAACGTCCCTAAGAATAAAATATATTCATCCTCCTTCTGCAAAAGTCTTTCTTAACTCAAAACCTAATTTTAGAAATGAAAATGTGAAAAATTCCCATAATAGATGTTTGGCTAAATTCTAAGTTGTCTTTCTTTCAAAAGGTCATGTAATATTTGCAGGATAAAGTTTTATTAATGTAGACTGAAGGCAAAAATTGCTCTTTGGATTGTAAAAGTTTCAGACAACTGTTATGGATCGACACAAACTGTGAAGCGGAGGGAAAAGTATACAAGGTTTTCAAGATCATTCATGAATAAAAATCTGAAAAATGTCCTCCTCTTATCTCAAACCCCTTAATACTGCAAGAACAAGTGTAACCTGTTGCCTTCATAAGTCTACCTGTGAGTAATGTAATCTCATCATAAATACATATGTGCTATTAAGCTCTCAGAGGATTACTAGAGAACATTAGAAAACAAACAATATCATATAAAACAAGGAACACAGCAAGGTTTTGTAGAAGTTTAAACTCGGTTACATTGTGACACAATATATCAAGATTTGAATATCTCACTGAGCTCTGTTCAATGCATTATCTGAAAATAGTAGTGAACATAGCTTAGCTGCAAACCTACCAAGACATGGCCGATAGTAAAGTGTAGCAAGAAAAAAGCTTTGCTGCATGTCCTCCATCTTTTTCCCCCATCCATTTCATGTCAAAAACTTTATGAAAAAAGGCCACAGATGTCACAAAACCTTTAAAAAAACAAGAAAATTCTCTGTATGTTGGAAAAATAAGACTGCACTGCACCTTGAATATGAGGGTGGCTGCATGCTGTAGAGGTTTAATTTCACTGTACCTGATACTGATACTAGACTGACTTTTACAAATCGTCTTTAATCTTTAAATACCTTAATTTCCTTCTTTTCACTTTCAAGTAATGTGCTTTCAGCAGGACACTGGTAGTATTTTAACTCATTTCTTATTCTTATTTCCAACAGTAGTGATATCGTATTTGAGTTTCATGCCTAACAGTGGGAGTAAGTGCCTGGATGACAATGCGAAGCTGTTATCATTTAGGTGTCAACTGGGTGAACTGCCAGAAATCTAAATGACCTGCAGCAGCTTGTTATCAGTTTTTATTCTGTTACTAAGAGAACGAGGAGGCGTTTTACTGCAGAACTTCATTGTTTTCCTCATGAAAAAAATGCAGAGCATTCCCGTGAGACTAGAATAATTTTTGTGTGTGTGTTTCCACACATACGCATGGGCACACCCACACACACACACACACACACAGACACTAACACACACACAAGAACCAACAGACGATCTTGGTTTGGGCTTAGCAAGTCAAATTATCTGCAGAAATGATGGTTTCTGTCATATGTATAACACCAGTTCTAAGAAGGGAAAGTCAAATGAAACACCAGCATCAGCTGTCCATGGTTTCATCAGCAAGCATGTCCACTGACTAACATAAATAGTTTTGTTCTTTACTAAATAGTTCACTATTACAACAACTCTTATAGCCACTGCCAATGCTGTGTGGTCTGGACAAAAGGATGTTAGTTGCTAGCCCAACTGCATGTCCATCTGGAATCAGAGACGCTGAGGTGAAGGAGGTGAAAAACAAAACAGCGGTCTCTGTCATGGACGCAGACAACTCACAGAAACAAATACAGGTGTATTAAAAGTCAAATGAGTTGATCTTCAGCATAATTTTAATACAGATCCTTGTGGTGTCTACAAGGGAGCGAGGTGAGGCTTGGAAAAAGATAAATGGAAAACGTGAATATTCAAAGGTAAAATGACTCACTGAAATGCAATGATTGCTTGGAAAAGAGATCTAGAAACATTGAAGGATGGACATCAATGCAGGTGTGCATACAGGTAGGCTTGTCCAAGAGGAAGGAACTGCCTGCAGACAGACGTGGGATCAGTTAAGTAATCTAGATAAGACAGTTGTAGTTTGTGTTACTGGTATTCACAGGTGGATTTCTTCAGTTTCACCACAGGAATCTTGAACAATATAGAAATGTGCACATTAGAAGACATACAGTAGCGTGAGTCTCAGAATCTCAAAGGGCTTGCAACTTATTCAGTAGTTTCCGATTGCAAACAGGTCCATCTGGTGTAGACTCTTTTACTCCACCCTTCAGAGGTCGAAAGCTGTAGATTTAGTGAAAAACACCACGCAGATAAAACAACAAACCGCAGAATATGACAGTCTTTTACTTGTAAGTGTACATGCTACATGTATACTTCCAGCTGTAAATGAACCATCATGTTCTCCGAAGTACAAATATTAGCAGGAAAATGCAGGGACCAAGTTTTGGCATCCGTGTCTGGCTATAGGTTATGCAGCCCAGCCTCCATCTACATGCACACCGTTATCCGTGCTTAATCACTCAGGCAATTTGCCGCCTCCTCTGCAGTAGGTGATGCACCTTCTCCTCCAAAAAAAGCATATCTATTATATCTACCATACATAGTCCAAGGTTGCCATAAACTCTATTGAAACAGAAAGAAAATGCATTATAATACTTCAAAACCTAAAACAAATTTATCAAGCAAAAGAGGCCACAGCAAATGCACCAATTCTCAAACTCCATGTTTGCAGGGGAAGTAATGTTTCATGTGGCATATATATTGTGTAGTAGAAATCAGCCAAATTTAATATAATAATCGGTTACCTGAAAAGGTATCTTATCTCTTTTGGACATTTTTAAACAAATGAATGACCCAGCATTCGGGATAGGGATAGGCTTCAGGCTACCAATAGCACTAGGAGATGGGATTCAGCTTGAATATGATACAAAGGTTTTTTTGTCAATACCAGGCATTTTTTTACCCCAAGCATTTCATAATTATAAGAATTCTACTTTAAAAAAATAAAAACCACCTTATCTCAAAGAAAAGGCTAGCCTTATAACTTAATAACATCCCACTGAAAGAAATAAATCTGAGATGCCACAGGGGTCAAGATTTAACCAAACATCTCAAGAACTTAGTCATAGGAACTACAAACTCACAAAATTATTTTAAGCACCAGAAAGACAACTAGAGAGATGGTATGAAGATTTTGTATTGTGCTTACTGTGTACAAATTCATAGTTTTTTAAATGTACTTGTAATATGCCAAAAGCACTGTGTTGTGACAATGAATCTGAATATATTATTTAATATTTAATATTAATACTTAAATATTTTATCAAATAATATTTTGGTCTGTTAAGGGTTGTCCTGTGAATACCAGCCCAGTAAAGCGGTGGTATTAGGACAGAATAGAAAAGGGTCAGCCAAGCTCTGACATTATTGAACAGCAAAACTCTGCACACACATGGAATGAATTCACACAATTTCTTAAATACAAGAATTTATTAACAAAAATAAGTCAACTCAAAGTCAAACATATTTCAATGAACAAACTCTTCACTATGCTAAAACAATCCACCTAACTACCAAGCATAATTAAAGAATAAGGAAGACTAATGGGCTATATACAATATAAACAAGTTGATTAAAGATGGTTGAAAATCATGACCGAAAAAGTGATGCATCATTACCATGCAATGTTTATGGTTGAGAACCAAGGATTATCTTGAAGAATCTGGAAATGAAGTTAAGTTAGTCTTGGAACTAACTTAGGCAATAATCAGCATACCTTTTTCTCAACCCATTCACATTGCAAGATCAGATAAAATATTATTTTTAATAAAATTATGTTTTAAAAAGAAGATCTGCTGAATAAAACAACCTTCTGGATGACTAATTCTCAACGGTGTCTCATTAGCTGCCTTTATTTATTAAAATAATATTTAAATAAATATTATTAAGGAAATCTTTCTGGAGAAATGGGGCTTAATGGTGTTTACTTAGTTATCAAGTTTAGTAAAATAATGTTTAGGGAACTATTATTTACTGGATTGAAAACTAACAACCTTTCTGGGTAGATTATCTTTAGAAGCAAGCACGTGTTATTAGCTGCTAGCAGTTAAAGCTAACAAAAGAAGCTGATAGCTTAGCACCAGAATCAAACACACACCTTTAAAATACCATTAATAAAAGGGTTAAAATGCATAAGCACAGACGGTGCGTTATGATCAATCTTCTGTGTTTAAAATCACCCTTCAAGTAAAGTTTGTCTTAGCTTTAAAAACACACAAATACAGAACACCAAACTGAGCACGTGTGCTGCAGGTAGCCTGCTACCACTAAAATAGCTGAGTTCAACACAAACAAAACCAAATTTTATAAAATGAAAACGTTTAAATTTACCAAATTTTCCCCAAAACCAAAAAAACCGTTAGGAAAATTTTGGGTAACCTTTTAAAAAATTTTTAACAAAATTTTACCAATTCTGGGGGAAAAGGCGGCCCCTGTAGAAAACCAAAAACCCCCGGTATTCTTTCGTTAGGTCATTGAAGATTCAATAAATTTTGTTTCGGGCTTAACCCGTACAAGAAAGGATTTCTCAATTTTTAAAAAAAGAAAAAGACCGGTCTAAAAGAAGGGCAAACCCTTTTTTTTTTTCTTAAAAAAAAATTTTTTGGGCGAATCTTAAAAAAAAAAAAGGGGTTTTGGGTGCTTCAGGGGGGGAAAACTGGTTTTATTCTTTTTATGAGGAACCGGAAAAAAAAAATTTCCCTTGGGGCTTTTTTTTAAAAATTTTTGCCCCCAACCAAGGGTTAAGGTTTGGCCCATTGTTGGAATTTTGGAATTTACACATTACTGGGACACCACCAGGCCTTGACATCATCGGCCATTTTTTTACCAGTATTGTCCGCCATAACAAATCCCAGTGGGGACTGCGGCTGGGAGGACGGGGAGGTCCCAAAATCACGTCACAAGAAGTCTGACGTCACACGAGATTATATATGGAAGGCGGGTGCTTTAAACCCGCTTTCAGCTGGAGATCCCCTCGACAGATTACCCCGCAACTGAAGCATCCTCTGGGGAAGAAGAGGTCCCACGTGGAGTCTTCATTTATTCTCCTTCGTTGGCCACGAAAAAAAACGTTCATGACAGAAATTCCTGGAATAAGAAGGGCCGAAATTCAAACTTTACCGATTGAAGGGTTAGTTTAAACACGTAACCAAAAAAAAACCACGGAGTTTCAAGGGGACGGATCGCCACCTTGTTTTTTTTTTCTAGTCGACTGCTGACGGTCAGATCATAGTTTTCCCTTTCGCCAAGGAGGCCAAAGGACGAAGATTGAGCCGCTCTTCCCGAAAATAATCGTGGACGCACGTAACTTCCAACTTTCCCCCTCCTCCTCTCCCCCTCACGCGGGCAGCCCTGAAGAATTGCTCCACAAAGTAAACCATCTTTTTTATTTTCTTTGATTTTTTTATTTGAAGTGTTGGGCAGGGTAGAGAGAGATAGGTTTTTAAGTGCGATCAGAATCGCAAATTTTTGTCTGATGTTATGAAATTTTATTTTATGCAAAATTTTATTTAGCCTGAGGCCGCGCGCTCACAAGTTCTTTCCAGGCGAACACCGGAGCGCCGGTACTGGACTACGACAGTAAAACCCCAGGTGAAATTCACCATTTTCTTTGTTCCAACTTACTGCTTGCTACTTGCCCCCCAAAAGGTTTATGACTCTTGTCTAAGCGAGTTTACAACTTTGCTGGGGGGTTTTTGACGCCCGTGCCCCGCGGGATACGCTTCTGGCGGACTGTTCAAACCCTTTTAAAAACCCCACATCCCCTTTGTCATTTACACTTTTGCCATAAGCTGGGTTTATTCAAAACACACACTGCGTTTTGCTTTATTTTGTTAGTTAGATATTTTACCCTTTTTTGTAGAACTTTGCATGTTTGAGTAGGGAAGATTTTTTGAATCGGGGAGGTTATTGTATGAGGCTGATTGATTTAATAAATTTTCACGTAGATAAAGAGAAGGCGTTTTGTGTTTATTCTGTGCAAGAGTGATTCGCCAGTCAAAATAAGGCAAAGTTCCCACGTTTCGGCAGAAACGGTCGATTAAACAGTGCCATTTAAAAATTTGTAATTATCAGGGGGGGGGCCTTGGGGCCACAATTACAACACCAGAGGACAGCTCAGGTTTCAATTCAGAAACGAGGATTTTGGTTAAGGAGTTAATTTTATCGGATTATGATTTTAATTATAATTCTTGATAAATATTCAATTAATCAATAATCTATAATTACAACAGGTCTAAACAGAATGGGTCCAGGATGTCTGGGGTCTGCAGAGATGTTGGTTGCCTTTTTCCTGACACTAGATCTGTAGAAGTCCTGGATGGGGGTAAGGCCAGACCTGACGATCCTCTATGCAGACCTGATTGTCCGTTGCAGTCTGAACCTGTCCTGTTTTGTGGCTGAGCCAAACTACACAGTGAAGGATGTGCACGGGACAGACAGAATAATGGCAGTGTAGAAGATGACCAGACTCTCCTGTGGAAGGTTGAACCTCTTGAGTTGACGCAGAAACTACAGCCCCTGCTGGACCTTCTTCCAAACAGTGTCTACGTTTAAGAACTATCTTTAGTCCTTAGAAAGGGTGGTCCCTATTGGAATCGGACGTGAGCTACAGTAGACGCGATGTTGTTGAGGATGGTGAGGGGAGGGAGTTTCGTGGGGGTTCTCCAGGCGTCTGCCGTCATCTCCACGGTCTTGAGCGGGTAAAGTTGCAGGTAGTTCCGACCACACCAGTGGACCTGCCAATTCACCTCCTGTCTGTATGAAGACTCGTCATTGTCCTGGATCATACGAAATAACGGTGGTGTCACCTGCAAACGTCAGGAGTTTCACTGACTAGATGCTCTCCAGCCTTTTATAATTATAATTAATGTATTATACAGTGTCTTGCGAAAGTACTCGGCCCCCTTGAACTGGTCAACGTCTTGCCCCATTTCAGGCTTCAAACATAAAGATCTAAAATTTAAATTTTTTGTGAAGAATCAACAAGTGGGACACAATCGTGAAGTGGAATGAAATTTATTGGATGTGTCAAAATTTTTTAACAAATAAAAAACTGAAAAGTGGGGCGTGCAATATTATTCGGCCCCCTAGCATTAATACTTTGTAGCGCCACCCTTAGCTGCAATTACAGCTGCAAGTCACTTGGGGTATGTCTCTATCAGGTTTGCACATCGAGAGACTGAAATTCTTGCCCATTCTTCCTTGCAAAACAGCTTGAGCTCAGGGAAGTTGGATGGAGAGCGTTCGTGAACAGCAGTCTTCAGCTCTTTCCACAGATTCTCGATTGGATTCAGGTCTGGACTTTGACTTGGCCATTCCAACACCTGGATACGTTTATTTGTGAACCATTCCATTGAAGATTTGGCTTAATGTTTTGGATCATTGTCTTGTTGGAAGATAAATCTCTGTCCCAGTCTCAGGTCTCTTGCAGACTCCAACAGGTTTTCTTCCAGAATGGTCCTGTATTTGGCCCCATCCATCTTACCATCAATTTTGACCATCTTCCCTGTCCCTGCTGACGAAAAGCAGGCCCAAACCATGATGCTGCCACCACCATGTTTGACAGTGTGGATGGTGTGTTCAGGGTGATGAGCTGTGTTGCTTTTAAGCCAAACGTATCGTTTTGCATTGTGGCCAAACAGTTCGATTTTGGTTTCATCTGACCAGAGCACCTTCTTCCACATGTTTGGTTTTTCTCCCAGGTGGCTTGTGGCAAACTTTAAACAAGACTTTTTGTGGATATCTTTGAGAAATGGCTTTCTTCTAGCCACTCTTCCATAAACGCCAGATTTGTGCAGTGTATGACTGATTGTTGTCCTATGGACAGACTCTCCCACCTCAGCTGTAGATCTCTGCAGTTCATCCAGAGTGATCATGGGCCTCTTGGCTGCATCTCTGATCAGTCTTCTCCTTGTTCGAGAGGAGTTTAGAAGTTTAGAGGGACGGCCGGGTCTTGGTAGATTTGCAGTGGTCTGATACTCGTTCCATTTCAATATGATTGCTTGCACAGTGCTCCTTGGGATGTTTAAAGCTTGGGAAATCTTTTTGTATCCAAATCTGGCTTTAAACTTCTCCACAACAGTATCTCAGTCCTGCCTGGGGTGTTCCTTGGTCTTCATGATGCTCTCTGCGCTTTGAACAGAACCCTGAGACTATCACAGAGCAGGTGCATTTATACGGAGACTTGATTACACACAGGTGGATTCTATTTATCATCATCAGCCATTTGGGACAACATTGGATCATTCAAAGATCCTCACTGAACTTCTGGAGTGAGTTTGCTGCACTGAAAATAAAGGGGCCGAATAATATTGCACGCCCCACTTTTCAGTTTTTTATTTGTTAAAAAAGTTTGACACATCCAATAAATTTAATTCCACTTCACGATTGTGTCCCACTTGTTGTTGATTCTTCACAAAATAATTAGAATTTTATATCTTTATGTTTGAAGCCTGAAATGTGGCAAGAGGTTGAAAAGTTCAAGGGGGCCGAGTACTTTCGCAAGGCTCTGTAATTATAATACATGCTCACTGCTGAGGAATCTGGGTTGCTTTATTCTCTACCTACTGGCTGCAGGATTGTGATATTTGCATATTGTACATTGCATTAAAATTGCCGACCTTTTCTTTTTGACCCTCAGGGCGATCGTTTACATTCCAAGCTTAAGTGTGAGAGGACAGCTGGTGCAGGGAAAGTGAGCGAAGGAGAGTTCATGAGGAAACCGAATAAAATGGTGTGGGATGTGTGGAAAGAATGCTGCTGCAATAAATCATCCACTTAATTATGATGAGGTGTGTATCTGTTTTTTTTTATTCACACCAAGATTTACACGTACTTGGTTTTGTGCACTTCTGAATAGCCAGTGCTGTTGGTAAAAAGAAAGATAAAATAATGTATGAAAATAAATGAAGCGTGAGAGATAGTGAAACCAGAATATAAATGAGCAGACTTCCTCGACAAAGCTGGATTGACCAGTTGGTATTGGCACCAGACAAGTCATCGATCTTTGCCAAACAAAAGCCACATCCTGAGACAATAACTGTTTCACAGAGACCAACACCTGCATTTCACACGGATATATTATGATTTGGGGTTGTTTGGTGTTTGGTTTCGGGTTTTTTCCTCATGTTTTTCACTGCTCAAGTTTTGAATCATGCTTCTGTTTATTATTTTCCTGTTTATGCTTTTGTTTCATGGTTTTCTAAATGTAGTTCTATTAGTTTGTTTCCTTGGATTTGCGTTCTGTTCAAGCCATGTTTTGCTCCTGTCACGTTGTGTTCTCTGTTAATCAACTTTATTCGGTTCACCTGCACCTAGTTAATCTGTCTTGCTTCACCTGGTTCACACTCCATTTATACACACCTGTTCTGTTTACACATCGCAGAAACATTTCTCAAATCATGTCTTGTTGCCAAATCATGTCTTGTTTTGTGGATCATGCCAAGCCTGTCCTGCCTGTCCGTTTATTGTTTTGTTCAATGCCTCTTCTGAGAGTGAGTTTTTGTTTATTAAAGCCTTTTGTCACCTACCGTCATGCTGCCTGCTCGTCTGCATTCTGGGGTCCCGCATTACGCAAGTCCTAACAGGATATGATGTTTGAACTTTTAAAGCCTTTGTTATAACTTAAACTAAGGAAATCCATGCTCCTAGGTGACAAAGTAACAGCTTTAGTGAGGATTTGCAATTATAGAGATGGTTGAAAGGCCTGTTATGATTTGACTTTTGAGCTCTTCCAACTGTTTTAGTTAAATTTCTCGCTACCTCTTTGACTGATTTAGTTTGCTTTTGCAGCGTTGCTGGCTATAAAAAGCCCTTAACCACATCTTGTGTATTTACAACCAAAGATTCCAATGCAAATACCAAATCTGAAATCTAATCCCATTTTTATTGCATGTTACACACTGGTAATTAAGACATTCAAGACAGGGCTGTGTTGAGAAAGTGACTGACCTTCAATCATCTTATCCTAACCATCTTATCTGTAAAGCATGAGAATTTATGTTAGTCATAGGTTCAGTAGTTTGAAACTTTAAACAGCTACTCTTTTAGGATTATAGCTATTTTCTTACAAAAGTTTCCAGAGTTGTGAAGATGAACACGCACCTGTTTTTCACGATTGGCAGGTTCACTTCTCTTTCCTAAACTGAAGAGTGGAGAGAAACAGGAGAGAAATAGGCTGCTGAGTCACATCATATTTATACTTCAGGGACACAGAACGTCTGAGATTACTAGTTAAAGTTTTTGTAGAATATCTGATTACCTTAAAAAGTATAAGCTACATTAAAATATGCCTTGGTTATATTAATTTTATATCAGTTGTTTGGTGGAAGCCGCTAATTGTGGCGTCGGTAATATCCAAAATATATATTTATTTGTTGGCTGGGTTTTTTTCCCCATTGAACAAATGTGCCTAAGTTAAATGTTAAGTTTAATATATTTTGTGAGTGTTTTGAAATATTGCTTTTGTAATAAAATATGAATTTAAGTGAGCTTTTTATATATCTCTACCAGGGGTGCCAAAAAATGTGGAGGATGCTGTAAACTTCACAATAAATGTTTTGACATTTGTAATCTAATTTTCTTTATCACCATCCAACAATAGCAACCTATATTTTGTTTTTGACCATCCAGATAAATATGTAATCTTATATAGAAGACTGAAATCATCATCATCCTATCTATAAACTAAATTATTATTTTACATTTGCCAAAAACACAATGATCTAATCTTGTTACTCGAATAGTTTCCACACTTATTTTTTGCAACACTGATGCTCTCAGTTTCTGTTCTCCTGCTTTTTTCTCATGAGCCGTTATCCTGAGGGAAAAATCCCATCATGTTTTCAAATCGCTGCGCTGGTTCATCCTTATTCTTCCTCACTGCTCTGTCCTCCGACCTTTGAAATTAGTCATGTTGTCAGCAGAGAAGGACTGATACTTCTGCAGCCTCGCCCTCCATCAGGCCGACCTACCACATTTAGCCCATCCTTCATTTCTTGATGTGGGAGCCTAACCTACTTCAAGTGCCCTCACCGCATTCTACTGCATTCCTCAACTGGACTTGACATTGAGTCATGCCTCTGAGTGCAAGTTCAACCAAGTCCAAGGTGCTTATTTTCACCCAGCAGATAATTTTAATTCAAAACAGAAATATGCACACGGTGCATTCCTGAAATTGAGGTGAGGCTGTCACGCCCACTGATTACTACAAGCCCTCTTTGAGCATCTTTAAAGGTGAAAACTTTATCTTTGGAACTAATGTTGTGTTTTAGGTTGTACAGTGTGGTTTAATAAATAAATCACCTACCATTGGGGTTATTTACTCATAAAGTATGAGATGATGACTTATGAATCATGTGCAGTGGCCTGAAAAGTATTCACAACCTTCAAAATATTTAATTTTATGCGACAAAGTACAGCATTATTGTGAAGTGGAGCATTTTTTTTTCAAATAATCTTAAAAGTGCGGTGTGCATTTGTGTTTTTAGGGTTGTTGTCCTGCTGGAAAACTAACCTCCACTCTAATCTCAAGTCTTTAGCAGCCAATAACATGATTTCTTTCTAGATTGCTTTCTGTTTAGCTCCATCGCAATCAATTCTGACCAGCTTCTCTGTCCCTGCTAAAGAAGAACAACCCCCGTAGAATGATGCTACCATCACCGTGCCTCACAGTGGTTAAGCTGTATTCAGGCTTATGTGCAGCTTTGGGTTTCCTCCACACAGAGCATTTTACATGTAAGCCAAAAAGTTCAGTTTCGGTTTCAGCTATTTATAGCAACTTCTTCCATAGGTTTGGCTTGTCCCTTATATGGCTTGTGGTAAAATGGAAACCGGACTTCTCTTTATTTTCTAGTAATGGATCTCCTTGTTTCACAGTTCCAGAAAGTCCAGATTTGCATACTGCATGAAAAATACCGTACATGCAGTATGGATCTCTGCAGCTCATCCGGTAGCATAAGCCTCTCTTTCCATTTTTGGATGATAGACTGAACAGTCTATCATTATTTATAATCCTAACACTTCTCCCTGGCCTATCTGGTGTTATTTGGTCTTCATCATGATGTTTGTTTACTAATGTTTTCTATCAAGTTACATTACATGCAGATTGACTGTTTTACTATTTACTATTATTTACTATTTATGTGACCTCCAAAGTCAATTGGTTGCACTGGATTTTATTTAGTGGTATCACAGTAAAGGCAGCTGAATACATACAGTATGTTCGGCACACTTTTCAGATTTCCATTTGTAAAAAGTTTAAAACTCATGTCTGATTTTTCTTTGACTTTGTAAAGTCCTTGGCAAAATGTGAAAAAGTTCAAGGAGTTTGAATGCTTTTGCAAAACACTTGAGAAGTTGCCTGCAATGTTTGAAGTTCTCAATCTGAGGCGGTTAAGTTTTAAACCTGCCAGCATTCCTACAGAAAATATACAATAGGGTAGAGATGCAGATAAATGCACGTTCCCCTTGAGAGAAGCAGAGCAAACAGATAGTCAGATTAAACTAGAAATCTCCAGAGGTGTAAAGTGAGCATGAAGTAGTTACACGAGGACTGACATTTAGTTGACGCGGACTCTAGACAATGCTGCACTGTTAGTGGGCAGGACGAAGGCAAAGAGGAGCTGTCTCCCTATGTAGGCAGCAATTCGTACACACCCCCCTCAGCTGTCCGAGCCTGGAGATATGGCTGATTCAAATCTCAGGACAATGGGTCAGTGTTCAAGGACAGATGGATATCACAACCTGCACCACATAAACAGAAAGTGTGTCTTCCTAAAACCTTCAGTAAAATAACATGCACACAGATGTACATTTCTTAATAATTTCTTTTAGTTTGCAAAAAAAAGTGAAAATGTGCTAAAGTATAATTCAACAGAAATATTCAGGAAAGCAAAATTGAAGAATTATACTGATGGCCGCTTATAGCAGAGAAAGAAAATAGTGTACAATGTGAAACTGATCTTTGTAAATGTCCTCACAGTCTGATAGATCTGGAGAACGTCTGCAAGGTTGAATGTGTCATGATCCTTAGATGTTTAAGTTCTGGACTTCAGTTTCTTTCCTAGTTTTTTAAATAGGTTCTAACAGGTCTTGCTATATTCTGTTGTTACAGTGGGGAGAACAAGTATGTGATACACTGACAATTTTGCAGGTTTTCCCACTTGTAATACATGTAGAAGTCTTTTATTTTTATCATAGGCACTCTTCAACTGTGAGTGATGAAATCTAAAACAAAACTACTTAAAAAACTACTTAAAAAATCAAATTGTTTGATTTTTTAAGTAATTAATTCGTATTTTATTGTATGACATAAGTATTTGGTCAACTAACAACCAGTAAGAATCCCGACTCTCACAGGCCTGTTAGTTCTTCTTTAAGAAGCCCTCCTGTTCTCCACTCATTACCTGCATTACCTGCACATGTTTGAACTCGTTATCTGTATAAAAGACACCTGTCCACACATTCAATTAAACAAACTCCAACGTCAGGGATGTAATAGTAGACCTGCACAAGGCTGGGATGGGCTACAGGAAAATAGTCAAGCAGCTTGGTGAGAAGGCAACTACTGTTGGTACAATTATAAGAAAATGAAAGAAGTTCAAGATGATGATCAGTCTCCCTCGGTCTGGGGCTCCATGCAAGATCTCACCTCGTGGGGCATCAATGATCATGAGGTAGGTGAGGGATCAGCCTAGGACTACAGGGCAGGACGTGGTCAATGACCTGAAGAGAGCTGGGACCACAGTCCCAAAGAACACCAAAACTAACACACTACCCCGCCATGGATTAAAATCCTGCAGAGCATATAAGGTCCCCCTGCTCAAGCCAGTGAATGTCCTATTATGTCCTACTATTTTATCCCTGAAGTTTGCCAATGACCCTCTGGATGATCCAGAGGAGGAATGGGGGAAGATCATGTGGTCTGATGAGACAAAAATTGAGCTTTTTGGTCTAAACTCCACTCGCCGTGTGTGGAGGAAGAAGAAGGATAAGAGCAACTCCAAGAACCCCATCCCTACCGTGAAGCATGGAGGTGGATACATCATTCTTTGGGGATGCTTTTCTGCAACGGGGACAGGACGACTGCACCATATTGAGGTGAAGATGGATGGGGCCATGTATCGGGAGATCTTAGCCAACTACCTCCTTCTGTCAGTCAGGGCATTGAACATGGGTCGTGGCTGGGTCTTCCAGCATGACAACGACCCGAAGCACACAGCCAGGACAACTAAGGAGTGGCTCCGTAAGAAGCACTCAGGGTCCTGGAGTGGCCTAGCCAGTCTCCAGACCTGAACCCAATCGAAAATCTTTGGAGGGAGATGAAAGTCCGTTTCTGCTCTTATTCTGCTCATTACTCTTCTCTCCCTCTGTTCCCTCTCCCCAGTTGGTCTCAGCTGTTCCTCATTTTTCACCTGATTGTTCCCACCTGGACTTGCCATGACTTTCTCCTCACTTCTCCCATGTATTTAAACTCTCTGGTTTTCATCTCTCGCCACTAGTTTGTTCTGTACCATGCCTGCGTGTACACTTTTAAGATCCAGTCTATGGTAGAGGTGAATGCTTTCAAGATCCCAGCTGAGGGATACTCACAATGCCATTATACAATTGCTTTTTTAAACTACTTATCTTGTCCAAACTTATAGAATATGATATCAATTCACTTCTCTTCATTTTTTCATATTGTATTTGTTTTATGGTGAAAATATACATGGCTCACAACCAGTCTTAGAATTATTTAGCTCTTTAGGCAGATTATCCATGCACAAATGAAAACACGTGTGACAACAAGCCCAGATAAAATCCAAAAATGGTGTATCTCTTATGTTCTGTAACATGTATTGATTGATGTGAATAACAGGAATGTAAAATCCTCGTTTTATATGAAGAGACTGATGATTAACTCAGTCAAATGCTTTGAATGCAGCCAAAAACTCCATAAAGCAGCATTCTTTCCTTTGTGTTTACTCACAAATGTTTTCAAGGAATATATGCATAGAATCATGCTCCGTGTACTTTTTAACTCAAACTGATTATCAGTTGTTACTATGAACTCTTGAAATCTATCAAGATAATTATTTTTCACAAACTTGAGGGAAAATACTTGCTAAGAAAAATGTCCAATATTTAATCATACTTTTGTTGGGGCCCCTAGCCATGGGTTACAACATTGATGAACATGGACTCTGAACTGTACACAAAGGCCGATATCAACTTTTCTACCTTTCAGTGTCACACTAACTTACGCCTAACCCAGCCAAGGAAGAGGATGAGTCATAGCTGACTCCCCGTGATGTCACTGTTTGACAAAAATGCCATGTTCCAACATGGCGGCCTCTACCACACAGCTCTCCAGGAGACCGGACCAGGAGGCAGGATGCGCGAATGTCTCCTTGCCGGTGAGCAGATATCTCTTCAACTTGGATCCAAAAGTGACAACGATCATGCCGATCGTATGCAACAAAGTTAAGCAACGATCTGCTGTTCAAAAATAATCAGCATTTATTCATAAAGAGAGTAATGGGACAAGCTAGGCTTGATTTTGCTTTGAGGCCTGCAGAGGGTACAGAATATATGTATAGTCAAAGAGACATATATAGCTAGACATACATTTGTTAGATAAGTGTTGTTGTTGTTCATTTAAGCATTTGTTTCATAACTTTGTTGTTGTTTTGTAGTGTCTGCCAAAATTATGGAATCACACTCCGTTATGAAATTGGCAAACACAAGCAGAAGGGTGTTGTTGCTGACTGACCTTGCTTCATGTGATGAAAGGATTCAGGATTTAGTCAACTTCATTAAGTATACAACTTGAGATGCTCTGATTTCAGATGTTCTTTGTCAGCTTACCTTGTATCAGCAGAAAGCAAACTAGAAGCTGAACGATATTCTCAGTTGCAGTCTGACCATCAGATGGCTCTTTAAAGAGAGAATGCTGTGAAACTTGAGCTCTTGAAAGCTGAGGAGAAGATGGAGAAAGCTGAAGCAAAGTTAAAGGACCTGATGGCAGATGAGCTCAAAAAAGCTTCATCCCAAAAGGAGGGACAGACCCCTACCTCTCAGGTACCAGATTTGCATAATCACTCACAGCAGCTGCAGTAGCCACAGCAGGAGGCAGACTCAGGCAACAGGTATCCAGTGTCTAACACAGAACCTAAGTTAGAGTCTCCCCTTCCTAAATTTAGTCAAAGTGTTGGAAGTCAGACGGTCTCCAGTTGTGTCTTGCCAAATGCCATTGCAGTGGACAACCACCAAGATGACCAAGTGCCAGACTCAGCAGGTGTAAGTGGTCCAAATGGGTCGAAAGAGCAGCCTTCCAACCTGATGTGCGCCCCTCTCCCTTCTGACTCAGTGTCGACCCCTAGGGCCCAAGAGAAGCACACAAGGTTCCCATGTGACTCATTCCAACCTGACCCACCACCAGAGGCACGAGTCCACTGATTGGAAAGCTCTCCTTTAAATCAAGAGAAAACTCTTTTTCTTTAGGTTAGATCATGATCTTCCACTGTTTTATGAACGTTACCAGCTTGACTTTTCAGATCAACATGGTCCACCTTGTGAGTACAGTGTTTAAGCAGCTTGAGTCCCTTGCTAAGGACATAGAGGTTTTTGATCAAAGTAGTCAGGAGTCAAATATTCATGCTTACCTGCTTGAGGTTGCACATTGTCTTCTTCACTTGTGTTTTCCTTCTTCTTCTTCTTAAGCTGAGACTTATAAGGAAAAACAACAGCTAAGAGAAATCATGTGTTCATAAAAACTCTTCCTCCACAAATTAGTGAGAAGAATACTCGGTTTACAGAGATGAAGTTGCTGCCACTATTGATGCCTCTGAAGCCCTGCAAAAGGAAAATGAACCTCAAAGAGAATATTTTCACCACTTGAAGACTGCTTATTTTCAGGGATTGCAGTGGCACAGCGCGCTAATATCTCTTTGCTGGCAAACAGACATAACTCTTCAACTGGATCCGAGAGTGTCATACGATCATCGATCATATGCACTAAGATAAGTACAAATGAATCACTGTATGTGTATCCGGTAGATTCATTCATAACGGGATAATAATTAAGGTACAAGCCTGGCTTGACTTTCTCTCTGAGGCCTGCAGAAGCAAACTGTGTTCCAGAGAATTCCCTGTAGAGACCCTGTCTCTACGAAGCCGAGTGGAGCGGTTTTTCCGGTCTGAAAGGAGGACAACAGGAGCCGCATCGACGTGGTTACAGTAACGCGCAGTCTGGTGGCCCGACAGAACGAGCCACTCCCCACAGCTAAGGAGGTTAGCTGTAGCTAACCGTTTGTTGACTGTGGACGTTTCTTCAAACTTCGCCGCCCTGGACAGCTTTTCCTCAGTATGGTTCAGAGGTTAGGGGTTTGGGCAGAGAGATTTAGGATGAAATTATCAAAACGTTTTTCATTTTATGAAGTTTGGTTTTGTTTGTGTGAAACTCAGCTATCTTAGTGCTAGCAGGCTATCTGCAGCACACATGCTCAGTTTTGTGTTCTGAGTTTGTGTGTTTTTAAAGTTAAGACAAACTTTATTTAAAGGGGTGATTTTAACACAGAAGATTGATCATAACACGCCGTCCGTGCTTATGCATTTTAACCCTTTTATTGAAGGTATTTTTAAAGGTGTGTGTTTAATTCTGGTGCTAAGCTATCAGCTTCTTTTGTTAGCTTCAACTGCTAACAGCTAAGAACACGTGCTTGCTTGCTAAAGATCATCTACCCAGAAAGGTTGTTAGTTTTCAATCCAGTAAATAATAGTTCCCTAAACATTATTTTACTAAACTTGATAACTAAGTAAACACCATTAAGCCCCATTTCTCCAGAAAGATTTGGCTCTTTTCCAAAATATTTCCTTAAATATTTTACTATTTCCTTACTATTTTGTCCTAATACCATCACCTTACTGGGCTGGTATTCACAGGACAACCCTTAACAGACCGAAATATTATTTGATAAAATATTAATATTAAATATTAAATAATATAGTCACAACACGTCCGTTCAGACAGAGCAGGAAAAGGCAAAGTTAGAGTGTTAAACATTCAGAAGGAAAAGGCAAAGTTAGAGTGTTAAACATTCAGAGAACAGGCCTTAGAAAAAGTGTACATTCAGTTCCCAAGTGATGCAACAGAATCAGGTCAGTAGTAACTGGTGCCAGGAAAAAGCCAAGCTGCCAGATAAAAGATGAACACCTTTTCACAGTGCAACATCAAGGTGTAAGGTTGTACAACACTGGATACTACAGCACAACACACAAAAGGAAATATTGCATTAAGTAAGTACATTGTTAAAGTTGGATAATTAAACCATGATACAATCACATTTGCTCACAGGGATTTACATTCTACTCGTTATTTCTTAATTGCTGCTCATCAGATTTGAACCATAGCAGCCATTTGCTACATTTGTTTTTATCTATTTCAATTACGGTGATACGTTAACTCCATTTTTATTTCAGCTTCTTTAAGAGGAGGGTGAGGCATTTTTCAGCCTCTGCTCTGCAGTAATATCAATCTCATTATCACCACTCCCACATAATTAGAATTATAGAGATTAATGGCCTTATGACGGCTGCATAATGACTTTTCAGCCATCTTTATTAGAAGTTTCTATTACCAACCCACTGATGGCCCACTTGTGATTCCTAGTATCTCCATCCCTTGGAAAGTACTGTATTGATTAAATAAGTGATCTCTGCAACAAGATAAAGGACATTATGTATTATGCGAGTTATTATTATTATTGAATTTGTTAAAGAAAGATATGAATTGCTCATTTCTAGATGATGTTTTACAAAAATATGTTTATTAGTTTTGACTAATTTGACTAATTTCTATGTAAAAAGAAAAAAAGAATAAAGAATGATAACATTGTTTCTGTTAGAGTTTACAAATGTTTATTTCTAGTACATTGAAAAAGTATTTGCCCACTTACAGATTCTGTCTGTTTTTGCAATTTTGACACATTTAAAAAGTAGTTTTCAAATGAAGATTTCATTTATTAAGAGAAATAAAAGCTATCCAAAACAATGGAAAATAAATTCCCCCTAATTCTAACACCTGGTCATGCCTCCCTTGGTGGTCAGGGCTTAATATGTTGTTTTTAAGATATGTTAGCCTACTTCATCCTGTCAGATAGGTTCTACTTAACTTCTTTTTTTTATTCTACAGGCTTTACTTTTTACATAGGGCTAGGCTGTTTTTCATAGCATTCATCCCTTAATCAATAAAATCATTATTGAAAAGCTGGATTTGGTGTTTGTGTTAGCTTTGTCTGATATTTACTTTTTTTGATTGTCTGAAATATTTAAGTGTGACAAAAAAGAAACAAAATAAATCTGTAAGGGGATAATACTTTTTTCAAAGCACTAATTCATTTTTACTTATATGTCTTTCTACTGACACATACAGTATATATATAATATATATATATATATATATATACTGTATGTGTCAGTAGAAAGACATAAGTAAAATGAATTGATAATGCTTTGAAAAAAGTATTTTCCCCTATAGACACACACACCACACATATATATATAGTATATATATATATATATATATATATATATATATAAAATATATATAATATATAATTAAAACTAAAATATATTATATACACAGACAGATTCACCATTTTATCTGAAAGTGGGCAGCAAAGAAGAAAGTAAGGGTATAAGAACGGATGGATACACATGGGAAGAGAAGGAAGGAAGAAAGTTTGTTAAAAGTTCTAGCTCTGAGAATAAGAACTATGTTCTCCGCAAATAATGTCTTAAAGGCTGAAGTGTTTATGTATTTTATTTTTCTGCCAAAATGCTGGCCTTATAAATTTGTAAAACTCCTTTTCCAAAGGCAGCAATCGAACCACAAAGCATCACCTTACTTTGAACTTTCAGACAATATGGGCAGTTCGTTTTGTCATCCTGGAATTATATGGATTATACTGTAATATTTACTGTAATATATACACTGTCTGATGGTCCATACAGGATGCCCTCAAGCTCAGAAAGGTCAATGACCACAGATATTTTTCTCAGGCTTACCTGCAGGGTTTTAATAGTACTTCCATTGTTATTCTTTGTGGAGAGATCATTAATTCATTAGAACCCTGGAAATGATACGGAGGAACTTTTTTAAATGTTTAACCACGACAGTGTCACGGTCTGAAGTGGTTTTGGGCCAAAATGCAAACAGGGACTAGGGCTCGACATGTTGCAAAGTAGATCAGTTTTAATAAGGCTTGTAGTCAGCACTTACAATTTCGCTGGGAGAAAAACTCCATAGGCACAAATACAGGAGAACACGAGGAGTTCGAGGAGAGACAGGACATTACACAAGGAACCAGCCGGGAATGATGAGCACAACCAGGTATATAAGCAGGGAGAGGAGGAGAGTGGACCAATGAAAGGAAGGCTAAGGTGATCAGAGGAATAGTGGAAAGTGGTGCGAGGACTGGCTGTAGAGACTGAGGGAAAGAGTGGTTACTATGACAACAGAGCAGAGGGAATGTAGGGACACGACGATCTAAACTAGACTGAAAACGTAAACAAACTAGAAACCAGGAAGTGGGAGACTGGGTAAAAAGAGACAATAAATACAGAACTAGCAGGGGGAAGCAGAGAATGCGAAGACCTAGGATAATAGATAATAACTAACTGCCAGAAAGGAACTGAAACATAAGGGACTAACACGGAGAACTATACTAGAATAAATAAACCGAGGACGACAAAATAAATATACAGAACTAATACGGGAGGGAACTCTACTACAAGCTTCGCTGGGGAGAACAACTAATTTAAAGGGAAACAAACCTCAGAGTAAACAATAACTAAAGGGGATCTAAGGACAAGGGGAGGAACTACTAAGGGACACGAGTGAAGGAAAGTTAGAACACAGAAAAACAAAAGGACATAAAGAAACAGTGAGTGGGTGGACCTGAAGAATAAGAAGAAGAAGGCAGAAAGAATAAATGACAGAAACTATAACCAAACTCACACAATATAAGGAAAAAATAATTCACAACAAAACCCAAAACAAAGCCAAAACTGACAGATCCTGACAGACAGTATGTCTGTAAAAACGATTTCAATACTACTAAAGCATTGCCGGATTCGAGTTGTCTATTTCACCTTTTTTTCTACATTATTTTAAACATTTTATTAAGGAGTTTGAACTATAGATTTCCCTGCAAGTTTGCTGAAGTTCAAACTCATTTAGCTTATGCAGTGAAACAGAAACCAGGTAAGAAAAGGGAATTAGATGTAATTAATTTCCTTTAGTAAACCAGCTTCAATAATACAAATCCTATCTGTTAACATGGGGCAGCATTAAGCTTAAAGATAGCCTGCAGAAAGCAGCTGCACACTTGCTTTTACCTGCCAGTGGTTTGTTCTTTGGACAGCAGGGTGTTAAGCAGCTGCATCTCCACACTCAATGGATAGAGACTGCTGTGTTTTGGTTTTTGACCAGTTCTGTGGCACCATCTCTGAGTCCATCTGAATGTATTGGCAAGCTAACAACTAACGTGCTGTGGTTGTGCTGCATAAACTGCCTGTCCATGTCTCAGAGCTGAAGCCTGAAACCTGAATCAAAGTAGTGAGGGCTTTTCCCATCCGTCAGACATTACAGCAATTGGTTACCATGGATACTCTGGATGTAGGCTGGTGGAGGGACATTTATACATCTAAAGGAATAATAGTTTTTCTGGAGAAGAGAAACTATCGTTTTATCATATATACTAAACATTTAAATAACAAATACATTAGTTATTGCATTGTAGCTGTATTAACATTTCCCATGACTGCTGATAAAAATTATTCCTCAGATACTTTTTGAATGGCTTTGATTCTCTTACCTAACCAATGATCTAAAAACTTTTCTTCCAATGCTGAAGGTGCAAACCATCTTCAGACCTTTGGTATTGATTGAAAGCTTTTACCTTGCAAGCAACAGCCAGTGCCATATGCACCACTTGCACCGCTAGATCGAAGAAGCCTTTTAATGGACGACAGAAAAACTATGTGCATACTCTGCTCAGCTTTAGAGTCTTTAAAATTTAAACCCACCTGGATGGCATCAGTACAGGAATATGTCAAAACATTTCAATATTATGAAAAAGTTCAATATGTTTTGTCACCCTTTTTTTAGAGAGTGAAACTTATATATTCTATATATTCACCACAAATGGTGTGAAATATTTTAAGCCTTCATTTATTGTAATTTTGATCATCCTGGCTTACAGATAATGAAACCAAAAATATTGTGTCTCAGAAAATTGAATATTGCGAGAAAGTTAAATATAGGAAACTCATTGTGTCACACCCTAACCACCTAATTAAATCAAAAGAGCTGCAAAGGTTTCATGAGCCTCTAAATGGTCTCTCGGTCTGGGTCAGTAGGCTACACACTCAGGGGGGAGACTGCTCATTTGACAGATGTCCAGAAGACAATCAATGACATCCTCCTCAAGGAGGTTAAGCCACAACAAGCCATTGCTAAAAAGCTGGTTCGTCACAGTGGGCTGTATCCAAGCCTATTAATAGAGAGTTGAGCGGAAGGAAAAAGTGTGATAGATAAAGGTGCACCAGCCACATGGATGACTGTAACTTTGAGAGGATTGCTAAGCAAAGTTCATTCAAGAATTTGGGGGAGTTTCACGAGGAGCGGACTGAGGTTGGAGTCAGTACATCAACAGCTACTATGCATAGTCCAATCCTACACATGGGCTACAAGTATCTTACCTGGGCTAAAGTGAAAAAAGACTGCGTGTCAGGTCCAAACTCCTCTTTTCAGATGAAACTAACATTTGCATTTCGTTTGGAAATCAAGGCCTCAGAGTCTGGAGAAGCAGTGCAGAGGCTCAAAATCACCATTACTTTATGTCTATTGTGAAGTTTCCACTGTCAGTGATGGTTTGGGGTGCCATGTGATCTGCTGATATTGGTCCACTGCGTTTTCTGAAGTCCATAGTCAATGCCATCATCTACCAAGACGTTTTAGAGCACATCATGCTTCCTTCTGCTGACAAGCTTTATGGAAATTTTGATTTCATTCATCAGAAAGATTTCAGCACCCACACTGGCAAAAGTACCAAAAGCTGGCTCAATGACCATGATGTTACTGTGCTTGATTGGCCAATAAACTGACCTGACCTGAACACCATAGATAGGGAATCTATGGAGTACTGTTAAAAGGAAGGTAGACCCAATAATGCAGATTACCCGAAAACCGCTATCAAAGCAATCTGGTCTTCCATTACACATCAGCAGTGCCACAAGCTGATCTTCTCCATGCCTTGCCACATTGATGCAGTAATTAGTGCAAAAGGAGCCACAACCAAGTATTGGGTCCACAGAAATGAACATATTTTTCAGAAGCCTGACATTTCTGTTTAAAATAGCCTTTTTTATTTACCTTATGTAATATTCACTGAATTTGGGGTTTTAATTATCTGTAAACCATAATCATCAAAATTAAGGACATAATGGCTTGAAATATTTCACTCTGTAAAATATAATATAATATAATATAATATAATATAATATAATATAATATAATATAATATAATATAATATAATATAATATAATATAATATAATATAATATAATATAATATAATATAATATAATATATAATATGGGTGGGAGGCGGGGTACATCGTGGACAGGTCATCAGGCCGCAGGAAAACACAAACAGGACAAACAACCACACACACACTAAGGCAATTTAGAGAGACTAACAGTCATGTTTTTGGACTGTTGGATGAAGCCGGAGTACCTGGAGAGAACCCACGCATGCACGGGGAGAACATGCAAACTCCATGCAGAAAGAGTCAAACCCAGGACCTTCTTGCTACAAGGCAACAGTGCTACCAACTGCGCCACTGTGCAGCCTCCATCAGGCGGTACCAAAGTAAAGACAACTTGATAAAGTGATAAAGTTGGGTTGCAATTATTCAATAATCAGGCGTAAAGTATACGCCCAAGTAAAAGTCAATTTATCACCATTTTACTTGTTTACATAAGGGATTACATCACATCCATCATTGTATGTCTTAACTAGCTTTGACCAAAGTAAAACTGTTTCCCATCATAACTAAAGAATCCAAAATATGTTTTCCAACTGCAAGACAAGGCAGGTTTGATTGAGTTTATCAGCAAGGCATGGGGAAATTCCTCTATTACATGGTTTCATTCCTGCCTTGGAATCGACAAGGATAAGTGTTGGCTGGTGGCAGGAGAAATTACAGGTAAACAAACAAAATCTGATTAAGATAAGACTTTAAAGAGAAAAGACCTTTGCACCAGTGCTGCGTCTGTGTATGTGGGCCGACAGCATATCTTCATACCTCTATGCACAGCATTTGACTCCGTATCTCCTATCACCAGATGAGAGAATACCCTTTGAAATTCGCCGAGCATGTTTGTTTATGTCAGGCATTCGCATGTTTCAGGGATTACATCTTTTACTCTGCTCTCCTGAATTCCCCTCCTCACTCGCCTCAGAGGAATCCAAAGGCAACTCCCTCCTTCCACTTTCCACTTCCACTCCTGCATACAGGCACACATTTAAAGTTTGAAAAGCACACACTTGTCAGCAATAGCAAAGATAATGAAGGGTAACAAGCCCGATTTTATGCGTGGAGATAATTTGTTAAACTATTGTAAAATACAAATGCCTGTTTTTGATTAAATTACTTCTAATCCGTTAACAATGCAAAAACACTCTATTACTGTGTTTGTTGTTTTACATTGATATCTTCAAGTTCTTTAGCCATCCTGTAAGCTTAGGTCATCCTAATTAGGTATTCAGAGAATGCTGCCATCAGAAAAGTCTGACACGTCAATGGAGAGAAACCCAAAGAGACAATTAGAGCTTTAGTTGATGTCCATGGGTCGATCTCTTTAACTGTTGTTCAATTTAATGCCTAAAGAGCCCTCTGCAATTATTCCAAAGTATATTGACCGAATACCATGGATGCTGCAGATTTGCATTATGTTTTCCAGTGGTCTTGAAATCCCCTCATAGCTGAGGCTTTGTCTACAGCTAAATATCCTGGAGTTAAACATCTTATCAGGCTGTTCCTCTAACCTGGGCTTGCCTGCCACGTGCTATACCATAGATTCTTGATATAAAGGCATTCCACTAATATATCTACTCACTACTACTACTAATAATAATAATAACAATGTACATTGTAGGGCTGCCGCATGGCTCAGTAGGAGAGAGGCCCACCATATGCAGAGGCTACAGTCCTCAAAGCAGTTGACCACACTTTGAATCCAAGCCCTGGGCCTTTTGCTGTATGTATTCCTGTTCTCTCTGTCCTTCTTGTCCATTTACTAATTAATAAATTCCATCACTGCCAAAAAAACCTAAAAATAAGTACATTGTAAAACCTTTTTATACTGATTGAATTTAGGCATTAATAGCATCCTACTTTACCTAAAAACAGCAACTGTACCACTTTTAACATCTTGTTCAAAATTGTTGTCCAATTAAATGAGCATGAACTGTTTGCAATGATAGATCTCTTGTCAATCGCATTAGTGAAATCTCTGTGAGCCCAGCTCAACCCTCCTGTTGACTCTAGACTAGAGGCTGACATTTTTTCGGGAATCCCACGGGTCACGGGATTCCCATGGGAATCGCGGGAGACAGCATTAGTAAAGATCACGTGATTGGGACGGTATAGGACAAAAAAATGAACGGGAGCAGACGGGAGCGGGAGCTAACCAATAGGAGGGAAAATAAACTAGGATCAATTGTCTTTGGAAATGTAAAACTGAGACTTTGTTATAAACTTTAAGAAAAAAAACCTTGGATCGACGCCGCCATTGTGTAGTTTTTTTCCAAGAAGCATATACTATAATTCGAGTCAAACGAACTACACGACCCACAAGCCAACAGTGCTTCTGATCGACGTTTTCCACCTGCGTTCAGAATGGAGGGAGCAAACACAGGTGGAGAACTGGACGTGGTACAATTGGATTTCCTACGTAAAGTCAGAAGTAAGGACTTATCTATTAAACTCATAAAGCTGACAGGAAAGTCGCAAATATTACCGAACTTCAGGAGAGTTGAATACAGCGGTGTTAACACGTAGTATGCTGCTTGTAAAACGTGTTTAGTCATAATCAAGTACAGCAGTGACTAAGGCACACTTGTAATGCAAATTCTGGATTGAATCAGCTGCATCTCTTCATTCGTCAAACGAAAAGTACCATCACGTGTCAAGTCTCATTTTACCAACAAAACTGCTGTATGTACACTAAAGATTTAAGAGCCTTTCCCACAGTAGAGGGGGAAGGCTTCATCAAGGGAAGATATTAAATAAATATTTTGTGAAATAGAAAAAAAATTGAATGTACCATTAAATGGACAATTTATTTAATACATCATTAAATATTAAGTGTACCACTTATTACGTCATGTCGTCTTTAATATTATACTTAATTATTCAGTGGTACATTTAATTGCATAATAGTCCACTTCATGATATAATAGTACATTTATTGTTTCTAATTATGTATTAAATAAATAAATGGTACCTTTAATTTAATGGCACATTTAATGTTACATTTCTTTCATGTTACCTTTACTTCACTTATGGGACATTCACAACATTTATTTATTTAATGATGATTTTATTGTTTTAATTTTGTCCAGTTAGACCCTCCATTCTTGACGCCTGTATAGGAGGTCATGTCAGAATTTGAATCAGGTGTGTTGGAGCAGACACACATCTAAAACTTGCAGGGAAGGGGTCCCTGAGGACCAGGGCTGTGAACCATTGAGGTACAGTTTCTAAATTGTGAAGGTAATGCCTTTTTGCACTTTGTTCACCAAGTACAGTTCTCTTGCTAGGTGCATTTTTCTTTCGTCTCAGCAATTTGAAACATAAAAGTAATGTCACTGTTCAAAGGAAACAATCACTTAATAAATGAGTAAAATACAACTATGTACATTTTGTTTATTCAACTAAGATGGTCATGGTCTGTTTCCTTGTTTGCTATTTAATTATTTCTTCATTATTATTTTTTTTTTACTTTAACTGGCCTTTACTACAGCTAAAAACAGGGACCTAACTGGTCCTTCAAAGAAATTGCCAAAGGACTAAATGAAGAAAATAAAAATGGGAGTGACACAGGAGTGGGAGTCCTTCTAAATGGGAGCGGTATTTTAAAGAAATTTTAAAACATATTTTCACATGTAGTCTGACAACTGATGTGTGAAATTAAAGATTTGTAAACATCTTTGATCAAAAGATGAAACTTTGCTGCTGCCCCTCATACTGAATTATGCATGCTGCATCAAGTAGTTTCAGACACAGGCTCATTAACTTGTCAAACAAATGCACTTTTAGCAGGATCTCCTTCTAAAACAGACATAGAGAGATGAGAGTTATAATTACATGACCATGTATGCACACATTTAGCATCTGCTAAGTAATTGCAGGTGTCTGATTTAACAGGAAGACATGAGCATGTTCGTGGAAACAACTCGCCTCAGACTGAGTCATGTGTTGAACCTAATGACAGAATCAAAAATCCCCCGTCTACCTTGATGTCACCAAACAAGAATGCCCCCCCCCCCCCCCCCCCATACAACAAGTCTGAACATATCGAAATAAGACATCTCTCCACTGAACCAGAATATTCGGAGACGTTTGAGGTTACATCGCATTTCTTTTTGTTTGAGCTGACCTGAAAGCAGTCAGATGTGGTTGATACAATATTTAGGAGATTCAATATCTCCTCAGAGAACCAGGCCACTGAATCGGTCTGCTAATGACTCATTCTGAGTCATGCAGCACATTGTCAGGGAGGGGAACTTCGGGACATCTAAAAACTGATTATACAGTGAAACAATTTACATTTGGATCTGATCTCTGTCTTCTGTTAAACCATGCATGCATAACTAATCAAGCTGAGGTGAATCGAATGCTTTATGCAAATACAATTAAAAGTAATAAATTTCAGCAAAACCTTCAGTGCTTTACAGACTTCTCTTTAAAGCATCTTTATTAATCCACCACTTTGGTGTTTTACCATAGTTTCTGTTAGTGTACAAAAACACAAATCTTTCATACTGAGATATACTTGTTGTTCAAACAGAGCATATGTTATGTCTTTAAATTTTTAAAGAATTAGTAAGAAAAAAAAGTGCCAGCCAACTTATCCAATAAAAGAAGTTTGATTCTTAATAAAGATCAATAACAAATCCCAAATCACAGAGTAGAAATGTCTTTCTCTGTAATATCACTGTAATATCGGCTTCTCATAAATTACACTGATAATTTTACAATGACCGTAGTTCTAAACTGGCATATTTAATACAACAAACATTTCAGAAAATACATATTGAAAACAAAGACAGAGCAAACTGAGCATATATCCCCAAAGATGGGAAGATCATCCATGTACACTGCAGATGCACTAGCAACCACTCAAGCATGTTTTAGCCTGACATTTAAAAACGTTCTTATTTCCAGCCCGGGTCACATTAGAATACATATTCGGTTCATTAACGGTTCAGTGTTTCAAATGTAGGGACACCCTGTAGCATTAATTGCAGACAGCAACTGAAACCCCCCACTCCCAAACCCTCTAAGTGTGCAGGAAGAACTGTTTTTGCTTCTGAGACTTGCAAATGACTTCTCTCAAGTCAGTGTCTGGTTTGTCTCCTCTGGGCTTCTGTAGAAAAAACTGTAAAGCAACATGTCAGCACCTGGAGAAAGGTGGTCTCAGCATCCTAATGTAAGTGTGTATTAATCTAAACCTAATCAGAATCAGAATCAGCTTTATTGCCAAGTTTTTACATACAAACAAGGAATTTGACTCCGGTACACTTTGCTCTTTGGTTTTTGTTTATGCATTACAGAATAGAATATACATATTTAAAATGTACAAATATACACATATATATATAAAATAAAATAAGAAGGTGCATTTGCAACATCTGTATGCTGTTGTTTTGTACTCTATTAAATGTTCAACAGAGAAACAGCATGGGGGAAGAAACTGTCTCTGTGGCGGCTGGTTTTAGTTAACAGCGCTCTGTAGCGGCGGCCTGAAGGTAAAACTGAAGAGTTTGTGTGCAGGGTGTGTGGAGTCTGCAGAGATTTTTGCAGCTCTTTTCCTGACCCTAGACCTGTATAAGTCCTGGATGGAGGGAAGGTCAGCCCTGATGATTCTCTCTGCAGACCTGATTATTCGTTGCAGTCTGGACCTGTCCTGTTTTGTGGATGAGCCAAACCACACTGAGATGGATGAAGAAAGGACAGACTGAATGATGGCAGTGTAGAAGATGACCAGCAGCTCCTGTGGATGGTTGTACTTCTTGAGTTGCCTCAGGAAGTACAGTCTCTGCTGGGCCTTCTTCCGAAAAGTGTCTATGTGTGAGGACCATCTCAGGTCCTCAGAGATGGTGGTTCCTAGGAATCTGAAGTGGTCCACAGCCGACACGGTTTTGTTGAGGATGGTGAGGGGATGTATGGGGGTGGTGTTTTTCGAAAGTCCACCACCAATACCACAGTCTTGAGTGGGTCTAATTCCAGGCAGTTCTGACTACACCAGTGTATCAGGCGATCCACCTCCTGTCTGTATGCAGACTCATCACCGTCCTGGATCAGTCCAATGACAGTGGTGTCATCTGCAAACTTAAGGAATTTCACGGACGAGTCCGCTGAGGTGCAGTCATTTGTGTACAGGGAGAAGAGGAGTGGGGATAGAAGACACCCCTGGGGGGCACCAGTACTTACTGATCTGGTTCGGGAGAAGATGCTCCCCAGTCTCACCTGCTGCTGTCGGTCCGTCAGGAAGCTGTTGATCCACTGACAGGTGGAGGCTGGGACGTTGAGCTGGGTGAGCTTCTGGGGGAGGATATCTGGTATGATGGTGCTGAAGGCCGAGCTGAAGTCTAAAAACAGAATCCTGGCGTAGGTCCCTGGGTGGTCAAGGTGTTGCAGGATGAAGTGTAGACCTAAGTTAACAGCATCATCTGCTGACCTGTTTGCTCGGTAAGCAAACTGCAGGGCTTCCAGTAGAGGGCCTGTGATGTCTTTGAGGTGCTTCAACACCAGCCGCTCAAAGGATTTCATGACCACAGACGTCAGGGCTACAGGCCTGTAGTCATTTAATCCTAGGATTAAATGACAACAGGGGGACCTCACACTTCTCCAGTGACTTGTTGAAAATCCGGGTGAAGATCGGAGAGAGTTGATTTGCACAGGCTTTCAGGCATGATGGGGAGACGTTATCTAGTCCTCCAGCTTTCTTTGATTTCATGCGCTGAAAGAGCCTGTTTACATCATCCTCAGAGATCTTTAGTGCAGGCAGAGGATCTGAAGGTAGGGGGTTGGTTGCTTTACTGGTCGAACTTGTTCCTGAATGGGATGTGGAGGAGTTGGTTTGAGGTGTGAATGGCTTCCTGTCATGTCTGCAGTAGAAGCCATTCAGACGGTTGGCCAGGCGAGGACTTTGTTCAGGAAGGGTGGTGGGGCTTCTGTAGGCAGTCAGGTTTCTCAGGCCAGTCCATACAGCTGAAGTGTCACCAGTAGAAAGGCTGTTTTTCAGCTTCTCACTGTAGCTTCTCTTGGCTGCCTTGATCTCCTTTGTTAGTCTGTTCCTGGCCTGCCTGTACCGTACTGTACTGTAATTGCCCCCCCCAGCCAGGGATGTATTCAACTCCCACCTCCGGGAGAGCTTTGACCAGATTCCGGGGGATGTTGGAGACATAGAGTCCGAGTGGACCATGTTCTCCGCATCTATTGTCGATGCTGCTGCCCGTAGCTGCGGCTGTAAGGTCTGCGATGCCTGTCACAGCGGCAATCCCTGAACCTGGTGATGGACACCGGGAGTAAAGAACGCTGTCAAGCTGAAGGGGAGGAGTTCAGTGAGGCCATGGAGAAGGACCACGCCTCCAAGCGATTCTGGCAAACCGTCCAGCGGCTCAGCAGGGGTAAGCAGTGGTTCGCCAACACTGTTTACAGAGGGCGTGGGAAGTTGTTGACCTCGACTGGGGACAAAATGTGGCGGTGGAAGGAGTACCTCGGGGATCTCCTCAATCCTACCATCACGCATTCCCTGGTGGAGGCAGAGGCTGGGGACTCGGGGTTAGACTCTTTCATCACCCAGGCTGAAGTCACTGAGGTGGTTAAAAAGCTCGTGGGGCTGTCATGGTTGACACACCTCTTCAACACTGCGTGGTGGTCGGGGCAGACTGGGGTGGTGGTCCCCCTTCATCAGAAGGGTGACCGGAGGGTGTATTCCTACGATAGGGGGATCTCACTCCTCAGCCTCCCTGGTAAGGCCTTATGCCAGTGTATAGGAGAGGAGAGTCCGACCGATAGACGAACCTCGGCTTCAGGAGGAGCAGTGTGGTTTTCGTCCCGGCCGTGAAACACTGGACCAGCTCTATACCCTCTGCAGGGTACTCAAGGGTTCATGGGACTTTGCCCAACCGGTCCACATGTGTTTTCTTGACCTGGAGAAGGCATTTGACTGTGTCCCTCATGGTGCCCTGTGGGGGGATGCTCCAGGAGTATTGAATCGGGGGCCCTTTATTAGGGGCCATCCGGTCTCTGTACAAACGGAGCAGGAGTTTAGTCCACATTGCCGGCACTATTTCACTACACTATTTCACTACTATTTCACCACTTTTCCTGGTTCATGTTGGACTCCGGCAGGGCTGCCCTTTGTCACTGAAATCCTGTCCATAAAATGTATGAACAGGATTTCTAGGCGCAGCAAAGGGCCGGAGGGGGTCAGGTTTGGGGACCTGTGGATTTCGTCTCTTCTTTTTGTGGATGACGTGGTCCTGCTGGCTCCCTCTAGCCAAGACCTACAGCATGCACTGGGGCGTTTCACAGCCCAGTGTGAAGCGGCTGGGATGAAAATCAGCTCCTCCGAGTCTGAGGTCACGGTTCTCGACCAGAAAAGGGTGGCTTGTGCTCTTCAGGTTGGAGGGGTGTTACTGCCTCAAGTGGAGGAGTTCAAGTATCTCGGGTCTTGTTCACGAGTGAGGGAAGAATGGAGCGGGAGATCGACAGACAGATTGGTGCGGCTGCCAGAGTAATGGGGGTGCTGTGCCGGTCCATTGTGGTTCGCTGGTCCGCTGAGGCAAAGCTCTCGATTTACCGGTCGGTCTACATTCCTACCCTCACCTATGGCCATGAACTTTGGGTCATGACCGAAAGAACGAAATCCCAGATACAAGCGGCTGAAATGAGCTTCCTCCGTAGGATGGCCGGGCACTCCCTTAGAGATAGGGTGAGGAACTCGGCCATCCGGGAGGGTCTCGGAGTAGAGCCGCTGCTCCTCCACATCAAGAGGAGCCAGTTGAGGTGGCATCTACACCGGATGCCTCCTGGACGCCTTCCTCAGGAGGTGTTCCAGGCACATCCCACCAGGAGGAGACCCAGGGGACCGCCCAGGACACGCTGGAGGGACTATGTCTCTTGGCTGGCCTGGGAACGCCTTGGGCTCCCCCCGGAGGAGCTGGAGGAGGTGTCTGGGGAGAGGGAAATCTGGGTGTCTCTGCTGAGTCTGCTGCCCCAAATTTAATGTCAGACAGTTATTGAAAAAAGATTGTGTTTTTATACACTCCGTGTAAAGATCTGGTTTCACCAGTATCTTTAGAAACAAAAAGCTATCCTGCAGAAAGTCCTGTAGGGACAAAATATAAATTTCTGTCAAGAAAAACAGAAACTGCAGTATATGGAGCATCACTGGTGAGTCAGGTAGATGAGACACAATCACAGTGCCAATTTAGATAATCTAATACTCAGGAAATGTCCTTTGGCCTTTTGCGGCTTGTACTGTAGATATCACTGAGTTGTCTTAAAGTTTCAGACTGGGACTTTGTACTGGGAAATGCATATTTGATGTTTACTGCTGATAAGCTGTTAAATGTATTTAGAAAAACCTTCATAGTTGGAGAACATGACATACTGTATAAAGAGAAGTTTCTTGGCCTCAGGTATTTGGAGTTTTTTGTTAATTGTTTTTATACATTTATAGTTGCTCTATATTTCTTTAATCTTAATTTATGGTATCAAAGACTCCTCAGTAAAATAGTCAATTTATAACATACAAGTCACTGGTTTTGTTTTTTATGCTTTAATTTGCATGGATTGAACAAACCAATTACGGACCACAGAACACCATATTTTATATTAATATCCTATTCTAAGGCTCCTTTCTGCCTTAACAATATAGCAACATTTGCACAAAGGTTTAAAACAAATATAAAATCTTTCATTTTATAAACCCATCAAAAAGAAATATTTCATTTCTTCCTCCTCTTGACATTAAGTGCAAGCTGTAGAGCTTCCAGCACAGAGCCCCTCCTTTCCCACTACTTCCTTTAATTCAGCAGAATTAGATGTAGAGGATTCTGTAATGGCCCCCTGGAGGCATGAAATTATGAGTCAGAGCAAGAACAAAGTAATTACCATCAAGGCTTTGGGCCTCAACCAAAAGCACATTACCCACTTCAAAGGCTGAGAGAAAAATGCAAACACAGAAGGAAGATAACTGAACCCCTGACCGACCATTTCTACAGGCGCTATGTTTATGGCAAAACAACCTATAATTAAATAATTTATTTTGTATTATATTTATATTTTGGGTTTAAATTTATGACAATTTATTATTTTGCTTCATCATTTCGAAATTTTATTTGTTTAGTTTCTCGATGTAAGCAAGTAAAAAGGACGTTCACAGGACATTGCACACCAGTAAGTTAAAATAGGTGTATTTATTCATTTACTTCATTTACCTCCCTCGTGAATTAATTATTTTAAATAACCGGCAAATAACTTCTCACACTCCATTTTAAACTCCTAACAATGACTTTAGGCATTCTTGGAGTGTAAAAGCTGCACTGACAGAAGGTTTACAAAATATTTACAATCATAAGAGAACCAATCATATGACTGTTCTTAAGCCACATTTGTGCAATAAAACTAAGCCTGAAGGTAGAAATATTTATCTTTCCGTACAAACTGATGGTGTCTTTCATACCAGCTTTTTTTTCAGATTTGTTGACTGCTGGTGAACGTTCTACGCAGATAAATGCTGGCAGACGGATATTTTTTTTCAGTCACCCTTAGTTCTTGTGACGCTTTGTTTAATGAATTGTTCCCCTCAACATATAAATTGTATTACTTTGTCCTGGCTATTGATTTTAGGAGATATTTTAAGAGGCTAAATAGATCGTGAGCGTTTTTTTTATCGTTAAGCTTTCTGGGATGTTGAAACTGAAGGTGTTGCCACAAAGATTGTGTCTGCATCATTATGCATGACAAAAGGCTCTTTCGGATCATCAGTTCACAAAATACTTGCAGCCACAAACCCTCATTATGGATCACTTTGCCCATGTGAGTTTCCAAAGCAGGTAGGTGGGGTTGCAGAATCGAGGGGGTGTGGCTTCCAACTTACAGCATTCGGTGAAACAATATGTGACTCAGCTCGATGCACTGGATTTCATTTTATGGTATCAGTAAAAGGGTCCTTGAATAAATATGTATACCAGTCTTTTTAACAACAAAAAAGGACTATGTATCATTTACCCATTACAATTATGCAATACTTTGTGTTTGTCTATCACATAATATTCAGACAAAATATATACAAACATTTGTGGTTGTAATGTGACAATATAAGTGTAAATGTTCACAGGGTGTAAATGTTTCAGGAGAAATTCTGTCAGAGCAGTTGCTTTACTAATTTTTTTTACTAAGTTTTTGTTTTTTTTATTCTACATGTGATTACTAGATTCATATGTTTAGCCAAAGTAAACACATTTAAGTCTAGATCCCTGAATCTAGAAGGTTGTAAAAGTGTTATTTAAGGCAGCGTACTGATGTCTGCAAAATACAGCAAGAATAAAGATTTTTATGTTGCAGTCCTGTATTTTATAGACATAAACAAAGCCAAATCGAGTTTTCCTGTATGTGGAACACTCTCCTATACTCAAAACTGAAATATCACAGTCTGGAAAATAATGGTTAGCTTTATTTTCAAGCTTATTGATTGAAGTTTTTTATGTTTATTATTCTTTTACCTCATATCTCAATGCCTTCTTTGTGGACTACAAAATCAATTCAGTGATTCAGCCGTAATGCTTCCCCTGAATCAATAGTTCTCCAAAAAATGTAATATATACAGGGAGGATCTTAGTTGAGCTGCCTGCATTGGTAAGAATGAGTAATACCCCAGTAGTCTCATATCCACAGAGCTCTTTGCAGTTTGGTTTGTTTGGGGGTGTGCATGTGTGTTTGTTTTTCTCACCTTCTATCACTGCAGAGTGTAACTGGCAGGTGTGTTTAACAGCTGCATCTCATCAAGCCTAATCAGGAGGAACATAAACAAACACACTGTCTCTAGAGTGGAGGCGTGGTAAGGCGTATTCGTCACTTGCTGTTTGCACATGGTGAATTGTTTGGTGTGTGAAGGCTCTCTCGTTTGATTTAATTTCTCTCTACTGTGATATCTCTTACTTGTTCTAATACATAAGCACGTAGCAGTCCTTCAGCTGAGCCCGCGCAGCCGCGGCCTCAGGCCGGCTGGGTGATGGTACGTAGAAAGCATAGTCTTAGATCCTAGCCCACAGGTCACCACCAACCCGTCTGCGTTTCTAACAGATTTTCCCCGCTCATTAACACACCCGCTGAGAAGCCAATTCTGGTAATTGGCAGCTCCATAGTCAGAAACGTGGCACTAGAGACACCAGCGACCATAGTCAAATGTCTGCCAGGGGCCAGAACGGGCGACATTAAATCCTATCTGAAACTGCTGGCTAAGGATAAGCGTAAATACAGTACGATTGTAATTCATGCTGGCGGTAATGACACCCGGTTACATCAATCGGAGGTCACTAAAGTTAGTGTTGCTTCGGTGTGTAAGTTTGCCAAAACAATCTCGGACTCCGTAATTTTCTCTGGTCCCCTCCCCGATCTGACCAGTGACGACATGTTTAGCCGCATGCTGTCATTCAACCGCTGGCTGTCTAGGTGGTGTCTTTCTAGGAATCTGGCCGAATTTATTAGTTCTCCAAACCTCTGACAACCCAGGGTTCAGACCAGGAAGCAGGGTCGCAGTTTAATACTCCTCTCTGCAGCTTCTGTACTGCTACCCACCCATTACCCTATTAAGATAGTGTCTCGCCCACGGCCAAAATTGAAGATTAAAAAATTATCTAAAAAGAGGAAATCAGGAAAATCTAATAAAAATAAACACAATTAAGACTAAAAATAAAAATAAAACAATTAAATGTGGCTTACTGAACATAAGATCTCTCTCTTCAAAGACTTTGCTAGTTAGTGACCTGATTTGTGACAATCAGATTGATTTATTTTGCCTCACAGAAACCTGGCTGCAGCAAGAGGATTATGTTACTATAAATGAGTCAACTCCTAGTAATTAATAAAATTTTCACATTCCTTGAAATACTGGGCGAGGAGGAGGAGTAGCAACCATCTTTCAGTCCAATTTATTAACTAGTCCCAGACCAATCAATAGCTACAACTCTTTTGAATATTTAATCCTTAGTTTTCCTCATTCAAATTGCAAAGCCATAAAACCACTTCTGTTTGTTGTTTTGTGCCGTCCACCAGGCCCTTACTCTCAATTTTTAGATCAGTTTTCAGACCTTTTATCTGATTTAGTTTAAAATACAGATAAAGTTATTATAGTGGGGGATTTTAACATTCACGTTGACACTGAAAGTGATAGCTTAAATATAGCCTTTAATGGTATCTTAGACTCAATTGGCTTTACTCAAAACATTAACAAACCTACCCACATTTGTCTTCATTCTCTGGACCTTGTGCTGACGTATGGCATTGAGTGTAAAGACATAACAATATTTTCTCACAACCCTGTGCTGTCTGACCATTTTTTAATAACCTTTGAGTTTAATTTCAGAGAGTAATCCACACCTGAAAGAAAATTTCATTATAGTAATTCTGTCAACCTTTAAAGAATCTGTTCCACTTTTAATTTCCTCATTATCACAGAAAAACACAGTGGAGGGCAATAATTTTGTTTCTTCCCCTTCACAAACTGATTCTCTTGTTCATAGTGTTACCTCATCATTGCGTGGTGCATTAGACAATGTAGCCCCCCTTGAAAAAGAAAGTAATTATTCATAGGAGGCTAGCTCCCTGGTTTAATTCAGAGCTGCGTACTTTAAAGCACAATGTTAGAAAATTGGAGAGAAAATGGCGCTCTACACACCTAGAGGATTCCTACTTAATCTGAAAAATAGCCTACTGCTGTATAAAAAAGACACTTCGCCAAGCCAGAACAGCTTATTTCTCATCCTTAATAGAAGAGAACAAGAATAATCCTAGGTTTCTCTTTAGTACAGTTGCTAAACTTACACAGAGTCATAGCTCTGTTGAGCCATCCATTCCCTTAGCTCTCAGCAGTCATGACTTTATGGAATTCTTCCAAAATAAACTTGATTCTATTAAAATGAAAATCTTTGACATACTCCCAAAGATGATTACTTCATCCTCAGCAAGTGAGACAACATTGGAAATAACTGTAGAACCTGATCTGTGTTTGGACTGTTTTGACCCTGTGGAGCTTCCTGAGTTATCAGAAATATTAGCTTCATCTAAACCTTTAACTTGTATGTTAGACCCAATCCCAACCAAATTATTTAAGGAAGTGTTCCCTCTGATTACCAGCCCCATTTTAGATATGATTAATTTATCTTTAGTAAATGGGTGTGTACCACAAGCTTTTAAGGTAGCTGTAATTAAACCTTTGCTTAAGAAACCTTCACTTGATCAAGATGATTTAATAAATTACAGACCAATATCCAATCTTCCATTCTTATCTAAAATTCTTGAGAAAATAGTTGCTAATCAAATGTGTGAGCATTTACACAGCAATGACCTGTTTGAAGAGTTTCAGTCAGGTTTCAGAGCTCATCATAGCACTGAAACAGCTCTGCTGAAAGTCACTAATGATATTCTTATTGCCTCAGATAATGGACTTGTATCTGTACTTGTCCTCTTAGATCTCAGTGCTGCATTTGATACAGTCGATCATAATATTCTCTTAGAAAGGCTGTAATATGCTGTAGGGATCAGGGGAACAGCGCTAGGCTGGTTTAAATCTTATTTGTCTGACAGATTCCAGTTTGTTCATGTAAATGATAAATCATCTTTAAACTCCAGGGTTAATTGTGGAGTACCACAGGGTTCAGTACTTGGGCCAATTCTCTTTACTATATATATGCTTCCAATAGGTAAAATTATCAGGCAGCATAGAATACATTTTCACTGTTACGCTGATGATACTCAGCTTTACTTATCCATAAATCCTGATGAGCCCAACCAGTTAGATAGACTACAAGCATGTCTTGAAGATATAAAAACTTGGATGACTTTAAATTTTCTACTTCTAAATTCAGACAAGACAGAAGTTGTCGTCTTTGGACCGGAGTCTTTAAAAAAGAAACTGCTTAGTCAATCACTTAACCTGGATGGCATTAATTTGACCTCCGATAATAAAGTAAAAAACCTTGGTGTTATTTTTGACCAGGACATGTCATTTAAATCCCATATTAAACAGGTTTCTAGGATTTCCTTCTTTCATCTCCGGAACATTGCCAAAATTAGAAATATCCTGTCCAGGAGTGATGCTGAAAAACTAGTCCATGCATTTGTTACTTCAAGGCTGGACTATTGTAATTCTTTACTATCAGGATGTCCACAAAATGCAGTTAAAAGCCTTCAGCTGACTCAAAATGCTGCAGCAAGAGTTCTGATGAAAATTAAAAAGAGAGATCATATTTCCCCTGCTTCCCTTCATTGGCTCCCTGTTAAATCCAGAATATAATTTAAAATTCTCCTCCTCACATATAAAGCCCTTAATGATCTAGCTCCATCATACATCAGAGATCTGATTGTTCCATACGTTCCTAACATAGCACTTTGTTCTCAGACTGCAGGTTTACTGGTGGTTCCTAGAGTCTCTAGAAGTAGAATGGGAGGCAGATCCTTTAGTTATCAGGCTCCTCTCCTGTGGAACCAGCTCCCAGTTTTAGTCCGTGAGGCAGACACCCTGTCTACTTTTAAGGCTAGGCTTAAAACTTTCCTTTTTGATAAAGCTTATAGTTAGAGTGGCTTAGGTTATCCTGAGCTATCTTCCTTATTTTTTACCTCCGTCTTCTTCCCTCCCTCTTGGATGGAGTAAGGGGGAGTCAGGTTTAGCCTAAACCGGCTCAGTTATGGTTGAGGTGCAAATACACCCTCCATTTCTGCTACCTGTATGACCCCCTCTCTTTTCCAATGGTTATGCTCAATCTGACAGAGAGAGGTATCCCAATCGTTGTGGTTTTTAGTATAACAATGGCCATCAGTGGGCTCTAGATGGACAAGCTTTCTACTTTTAAGGCTAGGCTTAAAACTTAACTATTTGATCAAGCTTATAGTTAGAGTGGCTTAGGTTATCCTGAGCTATCTCTGTAGTTATGCTGCTATAGGCTTAGGCTGCTGGAGGACATAACGACCACTTTCACCCTCTTCGCTACATTCTCACACTACTCTCCAATTTTGTATTATTTGCTGTTATTTCAGCTTTTAACTTTGTTCTCTCTCTTTTCTCTTCCTAGAAGCTACACCTGGCCTGACTCTGTGTCAACCCGTGACACCTTTCTGGAGAGGGGGATCGTCCGAGCTTCTGCTGGCAACAACTTAATGCTCACCCTCCACCGATGATCCACATGGCCCTGTCTTTCAGTGTTTAACCCTTTCTCTCTCCTAGACATGGCTACTGACTGAGCTTTTACTGTAACTAACTCTATGTGCTCTCTTCAGACACTAAACTTGAAAACTGGCTCAGAGTTTATCTGTTCCTTCTTTCTAGGTGAAACGACTAAAGGAGCTACATCCATTAACATTTACTTTTCCTTCCCATAGAAAGTACTCCTGGATCAGTCCTTCTTTGTTCTCTTTGTGTCTCTGCTCTGTTTTCTCAAACCCCCAGTCAGTCGTGGCAGATGGCCGCTCACACTGAGCCTGGTTCTGCTGGAGGTTTCTTCCTGTTAAAAGGGAGTTTTTCCTCTCCACTGTCGCTACATGCATGCTCAGTATGAGGGATTGCTGCAAAGTCAACGCCAGTGACTGTCCACTGTCTCTACATGCTCATCCGGGAGGAGTGAATGCTGCAAGTCACTGACTGGATGCAATCTGCTGGGTTTCCTTAGATAGAAAAACTTTTTATCCAATTTGAATAAATAACAGAATCTGACTGCACTGTTCAATGAATAAGATTAATTGGAATGTATGTACCTGACTTTTGTGAAGTGCCTTGAGAAAACGTGTTGTGAATTGGCGCTATATAAATAAACTGAATTGAATTGAATTGAATTGAATTGAATTGAATTGAATTGAATTGAATTGAATTAAAGAAGAGCAGACTCTCTGGGGCAGATGTCAGATTGTTTTGCTCACACATGGTATTCAAGCCTTCCTTTATTGTGTCACAGTTCTCCCAGAAGTTTTGGCTGTTTTTCCTTGTACGAACCAGTTCCCTCATTCTTGCTCAGATCCTGGCGTCATTTCCTCTATTCCCTCATTCTTTCTGATTGTTGGAAAAATCCTCTCAAGATCCTCTTCCAGGATCTTGTCATTGTTCCTCTGGTTGTCCTCCTGTTGCAAACTGTTGGATTCCTTCAACACCATTGCTCACTCACCTTCCTGTCCACCCTCAAAGGTTCTTCATTCCACGAACAGCTCCTCTTGACAGAAACAACAAGGGAAACAATAACCTACCACTTGTCAACCTCACACTCTGAATAAGACTCAAATTTGATGAACCACCATCATTCCTCCAACAGTAAGACCTCCACCTCTTCTCCTCAGTGTCTATCCAGACCTTCCATCATAAACTCTGTAGAACTCCCTCACTGCACAATAGTTTTATAAACCTTTCAAATATTTATTTTGTGTCAGCCAGTGCTAGAATCTAACTCTTAATTTACTTGAGAAGCAGGAGCATAAAAAAATCTATGAACAATACAAACAACTTTATGAGCAATACTTGGTCATGACTCTCAGTGGAATCCTTCAAAATTTAAACACAGTTTTGTTGATTTTGAAAACGTCTAGAGAGCATTTATTTGCTTTACCAAAAAAAAAAAAAAAAAAATTGGTAAAGCAAATAAATGAATAGTTAAAGCTTATGGACTTAATGTTCAGGTTACTTTTTTCCCATTTCAAAGATAAGCACACATCCAGCAGCCATTCAATGAGCACTCTGAAACTTTGCAGCTTTGAATATGAACGGATAAAGATAAGGGCTTCAAAATGAGCAAGACTATCTCATGAGATTAAGATAAAAATCTACTATTCCACTATTTACTGTTGCTGTAAATTGTTACCTTGGTGAATAATGAATCAGTAACAGCTACAAGGAGCTTCCCATATTACGCCATCTCTGAAACCCAGCAAAACATATGTTTATCACGGTTGGAAACAGAATCTTTACTTCATTTCATCAGATTTCCCTGCTCTAAAGTTCAAATTTGATACACAAAAAGATCAAAATTATTTTCAGAACAAGTGAGACAAGAGTGAGCCACAGGGCCTCTAATCACATCAATCTTTTTTGGTGCTGTTTATTTAAAAACCCAGATGTTGGTAAGATTATGGAGCAAATGGGATTTACAGCCTGATGAATCAGTACATAAAACACACAAAGGTTATAAAAAGGTTATAAAAATGTCAAAAATATATATATTATAGTAAGGCAAAAATTTACAACACAAAAAACCTATAGTTATTAAAAAATAGAATACTCAGATTAAATAAAATGTGCAACTGATTAGGTTGATTTTTAAAATGTACAACATGTGCTTGTACTTTTATGCATAAAAAACTATTTACAAGAAATGGAAAAACTGTGGGGCTGAAATGGAAATAGAAAAACGAATAATTATTAGTTAAGTTATCTATTTGGTGCTTCACACTGCCATTCATAGACAAGATGCCAACAGATTAAGCCAGAGACTTGTCACCACTGGATACTAAGCCACAGTTTTTCGGTTGAGAACCGTGGCCTCACACTAGCCAGCCGTCATTTGTCCCTAGTGCCAGATTATGGGACTTGGATTGTCTCCTACTAATACCAGATGCTGCAAGACCACATTTGGCACAAAGTCAAGCCTGTGCCCAAAGTCAAGCTTGTAGACTCTGCCAGGCCTACCCCTTTTCAGCAGTTCTATTCAATGAAAGGATCTCAAGGTTTAGTTTAGGAGAAGACATTGTCTTATTTGGAACCTCAGGCGTTTGAGCTTGTTTTTGCTTGATTGTATGGTTCTGTCCTTTTTTTTTATATGTGAAGAGGCTAGAATGAGAGCAAACTCTTCTAGTTCTGAGATCATGGTTCTCAAACAGAAAAATATAAGGTGGATTACATCCTTTGGGTCTTTAGTAGTCATGTTTATGAGTGATCGTAGGATGGAGCAAGCAATGGATAGATGCATTGCAGTCTTGTTGGGAGAAATGCTGCTCCAGTCTGTGATGGTGAAGAAAGAGCTGAGTCAACAAAACACAGCTCTCGATTTACAACTTCCTCTATGTTTCAGCTCTTTTCTGTCTTCATGAGACATCAATCATGACAAAAAGAATAAAATCCCACATATAAGCAGATGAAATTAGTTTCCTCAATTAAGTGGCTGAACTGACAAAAGATGAGGAGCTTCCCTATCTGGGGGGAAGCAAGCTGTAAAGCTACTGCTCCTCTGTATCGAAAGTAGTCAATTGAGGTGGTTCAGGCATCTGATCAGCATGTCTTCTGGTCCTCCTTTGGAGGTTTTTGTGAGAAGACCCCGGCAAACCCAGAAGTCGCTGGACGGAATCGCTGTCCCTTCTGATTGTCGGTAAGGATAGAGTTGTCTGGATTCCTCTCCTAGACCAATTACCCAACAATCCAATGTCGAATCTGTGAAAGACAATAGATGAATTGATGTTAAGCTGGTTGTACCATTATCAGAGTGAAATTCTGACTTATGGTGTGAGTGAAATGAAAGATAAACTCTTTGTGGGGTCTGATAAGCAACGTCTTATTTACACAATATATTGTGGATCTCAGCTTCCTGCTTGAGAGAGCAATTTTAACTATAAGAAATGTCTGGGGAGATTTAACAGTAATTGGCTGGAGGGATTAAAGACAATATTCTTAAATAAGTAGCACTTGAGTTTGCTTTGCAACATTAATAAATATCGAGGAGTCAATGTTTAAAAAAAAGTTTTATGAAACTTTGTGGTTTTGTTTTTTTTCCTACCGCTGTCTCATTTCTCATTAATAAAATACTTCAGCTGATTTAATAAATGTCATTGCAGTGAATGTGGGAAGCTGACACAAAATGCCAGGGGGAAAAAAAGCACTGAGAGGACATTAGACATCTGTGCAAGAAGATAACTTATTTATCGTTAGCCTCACTTATGGAACCTGTAAGGTAAAACCTGGCAAGACTTCAACTCCTTTTTTACCATGCTCTCCCTACAGTTATGACCGGAGAAAGAAATTCCGACTATTCCTTTGAAAACACTGGCTTAGCACAACACTCTGCTTAGAGGCATTATGAAGAGTGTCAGTCAAATAGCAGTAAAACAGCAGCTCCCTGAGATACAGGAAGCTTTCGGTGATCTCCTATGTATTGTGAATGCTGATGTTTAATCACAGGAGGAAAAGCGCCAGCACATGAATGTTTTGAGATCATTAGCGTATATCGATAATGCAAAAATATAAACAAAGCTGATGTTTCACTCTCATATTGAGAATAAAATGGGCTCAGATTTCTCACCTGATAATCTCACATCAAGAAGCAGCTGCTGGCAGTGACAAGCAGAGATTGGGAGTTTAGACGAATTTTGGATTTTTTTTTCTTTCTCCACGGTTACTACCAGGGGTGAAAGAGGGAAGAACGGCTGTCTGCTATGAAGCCGTCATCTAGAACCAGTTACGGCTGCAAAAATTCACGAGCACACAAAGAAGATCAGATCCGCTACCAAGACAGTCTAAAACACGACTTAATCTGTTAATAAATATAGTTTTTCCCCGCATTCCAAATAGTTTCTGAACTGTTCTGCGATGCTGGAGCCTCAATGCTCTTGCTTTGCTTCTCTCCCCTCGGAGCTCGAGGCTGTTGTGAACGGCCAGCCTTTAAAACGTGAACCGCTACGTTTAATGTCTGTCTGATCGCTGCTAAATACCCCAGTTAAAAGCACAGGGAGAGTAACTAGTTGTTGTTAATCTTATTTTGTTGAATTACAACACAGTACAGCTCGAAAACACCATTTACGACCAGAGATTTCACATACGCTACACGAGAGCGCATGCACGCTTACCTCCAAAACAGAGCGGTTGCCAAGGAGATCGGTGCGTTCAATTTAATGGACTGAGAGATTTTACACAGGTGGTGCACAGACATAAAAAAACGCCGCTTGCATTTGGACAGGAAGAACAATAAATCACTTACCATCTACAGACTTTATATATATATATTCTACATTGTCAAGTGATTCTAATTTCTGCCTTATACAAACAGCCTACAGTAAAGTAAAATATTGATACATTTTAATTGGTTTGAGTTTGGACTTTGCTGAGAGAGAGAGATATATTGAGGGGGCCACAGATGAGAGTAACAATTAACATACACACGTTATATATATATATTATATATAATATATATATATATATATATATATATATATATATATATATATATATATATATGCCCCAAGTGCCTCCCCAGCACCCCTTCTAGCTCCGCCCCTAAGTACCAGCAAGAATTCAAAACTACTTTTCACTATTTTCCAGGTCTTACTTGTGGCTTACCTCCCTTCCTTTGTTCATTTTATCTTTCTTCCTTCCTTCTCTCCTTCTTTGTGCTCTTCAAATTTTTTGCCTTTCTTTTTCCTTTTTCTCTCCATCCTTACTTTAAGTTTATGGTGGCATAAATTGACAGTAAATTAATTTTTTTTATCATTTAAAAGGAACGTAAATGACTGAGACAATTGCTTAGTATTGGTGATATATAGATAAACTAAACTGAACAAAACTCTGGAAACTTGTGTCCAGAAAAGCCTGGGATTAAAAAAAAAATGTGTAGGAACATTGTTTCCCACTTTTGTTCCCCAACCATTGTAGGGGAGTGTGTGAGAAGATGCTCTTACAGCCTATAGGGTGGGAACCAGAGAAAAGTAACAAAGGAGCGGTTATAGTCTGACTTTGATTTTAAACATGGTTTATGGTGATATGTTTTTGTTCTACTTATATAACTGTTTATCAGGTGTTTGGGGAGATTATTTTTCCTTTTGTAAGCAAGTTCTTACTATGTTATGATTTGGGGTTGTTTGGTTTTTGGTTTTTATTTATGTTTTTCACAGTTAAGGTTTGAATCATGTTTCTGTTTGTTTTTCTGGGTTTTTCTTATATTTCTCACAGTTTTTGAATCATGCTTTGTTTATTATTTTTCTGGTTATGTTTTAGTCTTGTTCATGTTTTGTCAAGTTTGGTTTTTGGTTCTAGTTATGCTTTAGTTTTTGTTTGTATTCAAGAGTTTCTGTTCTTGCTCCAGCCACATTCTGTTTTGTTAATTATCTTTATCCGGTTCACCTGCACCTTGTCAATCTGTCTTCTTGCTCCACCTGGTTTTCACTCCTATATACACACCTATTCAGTTAATCTTTGCGGATTCATTGTCTCTACTCATGTCTTGTTTTGTGGACCATGCCATGCCTGTCAAGCCAGCCTGCTTCTGTTTTGTTCCTGCGTCCTGCAGTGAGTGAGTTTTTTTGTTATTAAACCGTTTTACTTACCGTCATGCTGCCTCCTCATCTGCATCCTGGGGTCCAATATCTCGCAAGTCATAACAGAATGATTCCGCCAAGGATGGACATCGCGGATGAGCATCAGGCTAGCTCTATGGACCTTTTTACCTTCCTGTCTCGGGAGGCGGAGAAGACTCTGCGCCGTTCTGCAGGGCTGTCAGTACCGCAGTCGGCTTATGATGGATCCAGGTTGGCAATTCCATGTCCGGGGACAGGTCCCCTTCGTCGCCGTTCTCTGCCTGCTCCCCTGGCTGCGCACTCTGGTCCGGCAGTGAAGTCCTCGCCCTCTTCCCGCCGCAAGAAACGCCGGCGTGGAGCACCTTCCTGTGTTTCAGCCGGCGAGGAGTCTCTCACGGCTGCTGCCATCATGCCTGGAGCGGGAACTCCCTTGCTTGCTGGCGGGAGGGCTGCAGCAAGTAAGTCCGCTTCTTTGCCTGCCACAGCACCATCTCCCAGGCTCGCTGCACCTCCGCCCATGCCGTCTTCGCTCGCTCCAGCCCGGTGTTCTGAGGCAACACCTGACGAGCTGGAGGAGCGATTAAGGTTTTTTGCTCGACAGATCAAGACCTTCAGAAAGACCAGTCTCATGTATTCCTCTCCGGAGCTAATGGAGAGGATCAGGCAGATGGAGGGGGATTATGAAACGGCAGTAAGGCAATTTTACTGCCGCCCACCTCCTTCCACGCCAGGTCTCCAGGGAGCTGCTGCTGCTGCAGAGCGGCCCACACCAGGTCTCCAGGGAGCTGCTGTAGAGCTTTCGGAGGGCCCCGAGGGCGGGCTGCCTCCACTTCCAGGTCCTGAGCACCTTCTCAGTTTTCTCTGGGGGGGTGCTCATGGAACTCAAGCCTGACACACCACAGCCTGTCTCTGCCAGGTCTGACACACCACAGCTTGTCTCTGCCAGGTCTGACACACCACAGCCTGACACATCACAGCCTGTCTCTGCCAGGTCTGACACACCACAGCCTGTCTCTGTCAGGTCTGACACACCACAGCCTGTCTCTGCCAGGTCTGACACACCACAGCTTGTCTCTGCCAGGTCTGACACACCACAGCCTGACACATCACAGCCTGTCTCTGCCAGGTCTGACACACCACAGCCTGTCTCTGTCAGGTCTGACACACCACAGCCTGTCTCTGCCAGGTCTGACACACCACAGCCTGACACATCACAGCCTGTCTCTGCCAGGTCTGACACACCACAGCCTGTCTCTGCCAGGTCTGACACACCACAGCCTGTCTCTGCCAGGTCTGACACACCACAGCCTGTCTCTGCCAGGTCTGACACACCACAGCCTGTCTCTGCCAGGTCTGACCCGAAGTCTGCCTCAACCTCCTCCACACGGCGCAGAGGACGTCGTAAGAGGGACGCCTCTGTTCACGCCACCGAGAGTCTCGGTGACGCCTCGGCCCCTGCTCAAGCCACCGAGGGTCCCGCTGACGCTTCAGCTCTTAGCCTCCAGGGGTTCAGTGGGAAGCTGGTCCTCGTTCTGCCCTCTGAACCCTGCTACGAGGGGTTCGAGGAGGAAGAACCGCCGGATCCTGTCTTGGAGGGGTTCAAAGGACAATTTGTCCTCGTTCTGGCCTCGGAGACCCTAGACGAGGGTTTCGAGGAGGAAGCACCGCCGGATCCTGTCTCTGGGGAGTTCAAGGAACAGTTTGTCCTCGTTCTGGCCTCTGAACCCAGAGACGAGGGGTTCGAGGAGGAAGCGTTTTCGGACCCTGTTCCTGAGGGCTTCAAGGAACAGTTTGTTCTCGTTCTGGCTTCTGAACCCAGAGATGAGGGTTCGCCAGGCGCCGCTTCGGCCTCTGAAGGTTCGCCAGCCTCTGCTTCAGCCTCCGATGGTTCCCCTGGCTCACGGCCTGTCTATGAGGCCCCTGGCTCACGGCCTGTCTATGAGGCCCCTGGCTCACGGCCTGTCTATGGTTCCCCTGGCTCACGGCCTGGCCTGTCTATGGTTCCCCTGGCTCACGGCCTGTCTATGAGGCCCCTGGCTCACGGCCTTTCTATGAGGCCCCTGGCTCACTGGCGCCTGCCTGAACTCTGTTTCAGGCCCTCCTGCCATGACCCCGTCCGCCCACCCTGCTTGGGTTGTTTTTTGTTTCTGCAGTGAGTGAGTTTTTTTGTTATTAAACCGTTTTACTTACCGTCATGCTGCCTCCTAATCTGCATCCTGGGGTCCAATATCTCGCAAGTCGTAATATACTAAGATTTTTTTTTTCGTCTTCTACTCAGATGTGATGATTTTTCATTACATGATGTGGTATGCTTGGAATGGCACGCATTCACACTGCAAGCGAACCGCTCAAGGGACCAGATAAACCGTGCCAAGACTGGTAGTTGTAACTGTGCCAGGGTACAGTCATCTGGTCTGTTTCAGGGTCTGGGATGGTTTTACACTGGCGTGATCCGCTCCATGAACCGGACTCTAGCACTATAAAAACTGTTCCAAAGGTTTAGTGTGAAAGCATAATGTGATTCATCAGAATAGGCCACATTCTTACACTGACCGGAGTCCAGTTCTGATGCTCACATTCCCGTTGTTGGCGCTGTTAGTGGACTGCGGTCAGCATGAGCACCCAGGCTCATCTGCTGCTATGTAACCCCATATTCAGAAACTGAAATAAACTGTTTATTCTGTCCCCTTTTCATCAGAACCAGCACTCATTTGTTCAGTAATTTGAGCAACAGTAGCACATCTGTTGACATGGACCAGACCAGCCTTTTCTCTCCACATACAATGAAACTTGACTCTATCTCTGTTTTTTTTATAGATACTGGCCACTGCGGACTGGTAACACCGTGTAAGAGCCACAGTTTTGTTTTTTGTTTTTAAATAGAGCTTTTTTTTAATGCTTTGACCTGTTCACCCAACCATCAATATCAGGTCCTTGCCTGGCTTAGTTCCTTACTCTGTACCATCTTTACTGGTTCTCCTCAAATTCGAGTAAAAACAAAATCTTCACTTATGGCCTCATATATCCAATGGATGCCATGGTGAAGAGATAGTCTCTCTCTAACACTTAACCTTTCAGTGGTCAGAATGTTGTGCCATATAGGTGTGTTTCCACTGTATAAGGTAGCATTAGAATATTTGTACAAGGGTGAAACTGTGTTCTGCAAACACTGATCATCAGAAACATCTGGAAAACTATTACTGGCCACCAAAATACATCAAACTGCATTAACATAAAGATATTTTAATGAGGGAATATGGGAACCAGTGGAAGCTGGTGGGTCATTTTCTATTCCTTTGATGTCACGCATCTGGTCCCCAGGCCATATGAACAATGAATACAAAGACAAATGAATAAAAGCTAATTTGTTTTTATGTTGGAGAGGTTGTTGTCTTCTGTGTGTCACTGTCTCCCTTTCTCCCCTTCCATTCCTGCTACGACTCTTTTTGCTTCCAGGCTATCCACTGCAGCATATACAGGTCCAGATGGACTCCCATGCAGGGGCAGATTGTCTGGCTTGGTTTCTGTAATCACCTTCCTGCAATTCAAGCTTCAGTGAAAGATTGTTAATTACTCCTTGTTTCCGCGTGTCCTAGAAAAACATACCTGTATCTTTCCTCATACGTCCACCTGAGCATCCTATCAAACCACTTTTTGGTTTATACCATAACTTTAATATTAACCTGGAAACCTCATGTCTCTCCACGTGAGCATTGCACAGTACTTCTTTGAAGTGGTAAAAACTTAGCAACAAATAGGAATAATTCAGATGACTTAACTCCAATCAATCCTCCGGTGGTTCATTAAGTCTGCTCTCCTCTCCTTCATAATAATCCCCGGACCTCCGATTAAGATCATTGTCTTCTCTGAGACCTCAAAACAACATTCAAACTATACAATCAAAGTCTTTAATATTCATACCTGTTGGCCAGCAGTGAGTTTATGAGCTTGCATCAGAGATTCAAACTCTCCTACATGAAGGTTAGGCTGCTAGTAATGAGTGTGTTGCTGTGATGAAAAAGGCTGTTTATAAAGGATTGAAAATATCAATTCCATGAACGAGACATAACTCAAATTCACACATAAGTGTTGCTGTGAATGAGCATTAGCTGCTTACAGGATGTGCAGCGGGTGTACCATCGTATTTTAAAGCCAACAGATCATTCTGCACATTGTTTGGTGCACAATAAATGAGGAATTCCATTAGTTCCCTCAGTTTCTAATTTGCTAATTTTGTTATTTAGTGTTGTTTGCAAAGCAAAAATGTATAAAGGCCTTGCAATGATCCAGTGAACGAAAAAGCAAAGACCAAAAGAAAAATACGCAAAAACAACGTATAAAAGGAAACACTTTTGGTCATTGTATGTAAATCAGTGGAGCTCTATGAAGCCCTATGGCTGAACAAAAAGGTACGTTTCCTGGTATATCAATTCGTAGGATCTCTATGAAGAAAAAATGGGTTTTAAAATTTTTCTCCCTCTCTGACCAGGCACAATGCTAAATAATAAGCCACAAATCTGATATGAGTCATTTTTAACGGCCATCACGTTTGGCCCTGTGACATTCATTTGATTCAGGTGTGCTGGAGCAGGGATGCATCTAAAAGCTGCAGGATAGTAGTTGTAGAGTATTGAAGCTGGAGGACCCTGCAACCATTGCATACCTGTAGAGTATAGGATGCATGCTGAAAAGGCAGATTTTGGTCCATAGATCACATAATGAGTTAATAACTATTGCTTTGCATCTGTGATTAACATACAGTGCTTCTTCTGTTTATTTGTCAATTAATTTCTACATATCTGGATTGCAGCACAGCTATACATCAGTGTTTCTGCTGATTTGTCAGAGGGATGAGCTGAATCAGATGCTGGAGAACCGCATCAAAGGACGATTAAATGATGAGACGGATACATGTGTGCTTCTGCACAGTTTATGTGCTTTCAATTAGCACAACTATTGCATGGCGTTTCCTTTGCCCCGTTAAATCATCGTTATTTTCTTTTTCCAAACCAACAGTAAGGGACAACTATATGTGTCTGTTGATTTTAAGGAATGTCTGTTGCCAGAGCAACAGCAGCCTAAACATCTGCGCTTCTCAGGCAGATGATGAGAGTTTTTAAACTCTCCAACACAGACACTCCCCTGTTCACATCAGCAGGGAAACGTCAAGTAACACATCTGAGTTAATGACAGAGAAGCCTGTTTGCTCTCTATAGGGGCTGCAGCAACAGCCCTGCAGCAGAGGGCTCCATGACAGGGTCTATGAAGAAAAGCCTTTCATGGGTTCCTGACAATAAGCGCATAGTAACAAAATGATTGATTAGTCTGATAAAACAGAGGTAAACTTATAGGAAAAAAAACTCATAAGGAATGGATTTAGATTTGGATAATAAATTGACTTTACCTGACCACAACACAAATTCAAGCCAAAACAGACATTAAAATCATTTACAGTGCCTTACAAAAGAGTTTTTGTAAGAAAACTTTTGTGGCCCCACCCCTTACTCTGATACCCCTAATTAAAATTCAGTGGAACTAGTCAGTAAGTAGAGTCCACCTATGGTCAAGGTATTCTTAATTTAAACACAGTGGCTCTATGAAGGCCTTAAAGGTTTGTTAGAGAACATTAGCAATTAAACAGCATCAAAAAGGCCATGGAAGAAACACACCACACAGGTCCTGGTCTATAAATTAGCCCCTTAATGCAAAGCTAGATTTTAAAACAGTATTCCAATATTTCAACATCTTACGTAGCACTATTAGATCCATCATCAGAAAATTGAGAGTATGACTCAACTGCGAAGCTACCAAGGCATGGCTGCGTATCTAAACTGACAGGCTAAAGAAAAAGGACATTAATCAGTGAAGCAGCCAAGAGGACCATGATAGCTCTGGAGGAGCTACAAAGGTCAAAAGCTCAGGTGGAGAATCTGTTGGCAGGACAACTTTCAGGCATGAGCTCCATAAATTTGGCCTTCATGGAGTAGCAAGAGGAAATCATCCAGTTTAACTTTTACCACAAGTGTTGCAAGAGACACAGAAAAACAAGTTAAGGTAGGTGGTCTGGCCTACATGCAATAGAATATGTGTGCACATCAACCTGAACACACCATCCCCACCGTGAAACACGGTGGCAGCAACTTCATGGTGGCAGTGATTAGAAGACTGGTGGAGTTAAATACAGGGAAATTCATGACAGTAATTTTTAATACACAACCAGAGCTACAAAAGAAAATGTTTGGATAAAATCACATTTGAATGTATATAAAATAAATTAAATTAATGCTTGCAGTTGTAATGTGACAAAATGTAAATACTTTTGCAAAGCTCTGCATTTGAAACAGATTACGTTTCCTTGAAAAGTCAAATAAGAAAGGCTTACAAATCATTTAGGTTGAAAAAGCAAACAGTACAGTTTGTCATGTGGAGGAGGACAGACAACCTGAACTGACCAAATGGAAAGGAACTGAAACAAAGGCTTTTGGAGAGGTGTCAGACTCCACAGGTCTGAGACATTCCAGAGCACCAAAATGTGTCTCGGCTTGTTTATACAAGTGTTCTCGCAATTCTGTGTTTGTCTGTGGAGGATGTTCTTCACTGATTGTGTGTGTTGAATTAATGGGTCTTATTAGGGTTAGATGGTGGTTTTTAAGCAGGTTTCATAGAGGTGATGAAGATCTAATGGCAAAACAGCTGTGGAAATACACACAAACACTTTTATGGATGTCTGAGGGGTGGATAAACAAAAGAGAGCAACGCCATGAAAGGCTTCTTTAGAGCTCTTTAGTATTTGCTTCATTTAGAGCTGCTCCTCATGTCTGTGTCTCTGGATCAACTCTCTTCAGGATGAAGTTAAGGAATTTAGAGCTTAAGTGTAATATGTAGAAAGGTAGTGTTAAAGCACCACAAGGTGACTCTGGGTACAGCTACAAGATGGTGCCTTTGATTGAAAACTGATGGTTGGAACGGTGACAGGTTTTTGTTAAGAAACTGTATTTATTCAGAACTAAAATTCTTGCAGTTCAGATAAGGTATTTAAAACTATCTTTTTTCTCAAGTGATAGATGAAACCAGTGTTTTAATTCTGTGACAGATCGAGCTACAGCAGAGCTGCAATTAGCCTCATAGGTGTTTAAGATTCCTTTGAGAAGGGACAGTATTTCCAAAAATGTCAAACACATCTTTGAGCCTCTTCTTAATTAGGCTTCTTTCTTGCCTTTATTCTATCTATTTTTTCCCCTCATCGAAACATGATGCAGAGCTGCACCCGCCACACATTTATTGCAAGCAGCTGCAAGTCACAATTCTGATTTCAGAAACAACAAGCTTCTTTTTCATGAAGAATGCACAGAGCAAAGGAGCTATTTAAAAGTGTCAAATACAGGAACAACAAAAAGCATCTTAGGTAAAAAGAAAAGGTTCTGGTTATATCAGCATGTCACCATATTGCACATTCGCAGTATTTGCAACACTGTCACAGGACGTTTCATAACATCGCTGACCCGATTTAATTTTTTTTGCAACCTGTTTTTTGACAATCAAGTAATTTTTTATAACCTAATCACACTCTGCTGTAAGGAAAAGATTGATATAATCTAAGGCATATTTTCCACCAGCAGGAGGTTGCTCAAAATTATTTAGGTTTAAATAGAGATACATAATCCCTTGTATTTTATAAGAATCAGCTGTCGAAAGCTGGAGCAACTGCATCACAACTGATGGACATTCTCTGTAATAATGAAATCCGTAACATGAAATTATATGTCCGTTTTGTGTTTTTTACTATTATTTATCTCCTTAATCCACCAAAACACTTAACTAACATCAGAAATAAACTGATTTTCTATGGGTGTAAAATGGAAGTAGGATATTTGGGTTTTTTTATCATAAGAATTTTTATTTATCATGATAGTCATAATTCTACATAAAGATGTTAGCAAACCCCAAAAAGCATTGTTGGGTTTGTTGTTTTTACTACATTTTACATTGTTAGTTTCAAGAGAGCAGCAATAAATTTCATTGTGACAAGACCAAACAATTTGATTCGAAATTCAAGGGATTTCTAAATACTTTTATCATCAATTCTAGTATTATTGCAAGAAATACTACAAATATCCTGATAAACATTTAAGTCCATGTTGCCCATCCTTAGGTTGGACCATTGTTGAAAGACACAGTACAAACATTTGGAAGCAAGTGCTCTGGTCAGATGGGAGAGAAATCATACCTTTTGGCCTATATGCAGAATACTATGTGTAATGCTAAAGTAATTCTGGACATCACTATAAACACAGCATCTCTATTGGTAAACATGGTGGTGTCAGCATCATGCTGAGGTGAATTTATTTTTCAAAGAGGCACAGGAGAGTTGGTCAGTACTGATAATGAGATGCATGGAGCAAAATAGAGTGCAGCTGTTGAAGAAAATCAGTTAGATGCTAAAAGACACTTAAGATTACGTGGAGGCTCACCTTCCAGCAGGGCAAGAACCCAGTCTGTGGCAAAACTTGAAAACTGATCTTGAACTTCTTCTCCATCCAATCTGAATGTGCAAACATTTCAGTCTCCAGGGTGCAAAGCTGGTAGAGAATTCCCCTAAAAGGTTGCAGTTGTGTTAGCAGCAAAATGTTCCTCTACAAAGGTTCGATTCAGAAGAACTGTATAGAAATGTACTCCAGACTTTATAAATTGTATTCATCACTTCACACTATAGACTACTTTGTGTTGGTCTTTCACATAAAATGGCAATAAAATACATTGAAGTTTGTGGTTGTAACATGGCAAAATGTGAAAGAGAGCAAAGGGGTATAAATACTTTTGCAAGGCACAACATGGATTTCTTAAAAGCACTTTAAGCAACCTTTAATTACAGCTCATGTCCAGAGAAATAACAGTGGTTTGGTTTCTCTTAAATCATGTAGGTGTGGAAGCAGGTTTGCCAAAGTAGTTTTCCACTATTTAGGTTTAGTCAATCGAAATAGCATGAATCTTTCATTGTTAGAAGGTGGTGATTTTAGAAGCAAGTCAGAACAGTGTTTGAGTTGTTTGAAGTAAGTTTCATCTTATTAAGAACTGAGAAATATGAGGTTACAGTACAGTTTGCCAGCGTGTAGGATTAGTCTTGCCTAATCTTTGGCAGCATGTCACTGCAGCTTAACATAATGTCCACTTGGCTGCTTTGAAACTAGCAGACATCGATATCATTGAGGGTCAAATTAGCCTTCTTCATCCAACTACTTTCAGAGTGAGATGAAAATTGTGTCATGATTGATTGCTGAGAATAAAGATAATTGTTATTACTACTTGCTTACATCATTATCGTGTGAAAATATTACAAAGGGGGAGGGATCATGATCTATTTTCAGGTGCTAAAATCTAAAAGAGACATTTAATGATAAACAAGATCCAAAAACATTAAGGATTCTATTTGTCATTGTTCAGTTAAACCAAATGGCTGTGTTACTGGTTATTTACTAAATGAGTTGCAATGAGGCATCCACATACACACATTTCTACAGTTTCAGATGACTTGATGGACAGCACATCAATGTGTCATAATAAGGTTGAAAGAGGCTCCAAATGCAGAACGTGGTAGAGGCAAATATAAGGTTCCTTTAAGCAGGAAAAATAAGAAAATGTACAAAACTCAGGAGCAAGGCTTGAAATACGGGCAGAGAACCAGACAGAGCACTGGAATCACGAAGAGCAAAAACTACAGACTATGAGGAACAACAACACACATGAGGCAGTTAAGCAAACAGAAGGGTTCAGTAGGGAGCAATGAAAACCAGAAAGTATAAATACAGAAGTGGTGAATGGAAACGACCAATGAACTAGAAGGGCTAATCAGGTGAAATGTGGAGCAGCTGGTCCAATTAAATTGCGATGCAACTGAAGGAGGGAGGCTAATTAACACAGATGAGTGGGAACACAGAGAAGTCTAGGGAAGTAACACAAATATCTAAACACAAGAAAAGATATGAAGCTAATCTATTAAGAATAATAGCAACTAAACAGGGAAGCACAGAAAAAAAACAAAGCACAGAAAAAAAACAAGAACCTCAAAACACAAACACCTAACACAGGAACATCGTGACACAATACTTCAAGTATAGATTATAGAGGTTCAAGATGTAATTTAAAAGTGAACAACTCTTAAAAATGTATGATGAGCGTGTACCAAAAGTATTCTTGCCATTTTTCCAATAAGCAGAAATCTATAATATTTTCCCACAAAACAAAAGAGATCTTGCCTAATTCTAGCCAATACAATCCAGTTAAACGCAGCCAACATACAAGGTTTTCCAGTGATGGCCCACATATGGGCCAACAAAATGGTAGCTTTTAGCGGTGTCCCTGTACTAGCCCAGAACAGTTTCAGTACTACTGGCACCAAATTCCAGCCTAATACACAGTATCTCATAAAAGTGAGTACACCCCTCACATTTTTGTAAATATTTGATCACATCTTTTTATGGGACAACACTGAAGATACAATGAAGAACACTAAGATACAATGTAAATTAGTCAGTGTACAGCTTGTATAACTGTGTAAATTTGTTACCTCCTCAAAATAACTAAACACACAGCAATTAATGTTTAAAACGCTGGCCACAAAAGTGAATTTTAATTTACACTGTTTCCTTACTTTGTACAGATTTTAGTTCACACAATGACAATGCCTGCAATTAAAACTCAAATAGGCATCACTGAATTCTCTAGCCTGGTTTCTTTTGGAGAACACATTCATGTCTCAAACATTTGGATTCCTAGTGTCTTTTTGATTTAATGTCGGTTTTTGATTTAAATACCTAAATCTAGTATACTAAAATTTAGTATACTAAAAAAAAAAAACACACACACCTGAGCTATCATTACATGTTTATGACAAATAAATAAGTGTCACAGGAGCATAATTAACACAAACTATGCAGCTTTTACTTTTTATTGTTTCTCAAAAATCTTGCCAGTGTATCAAATAAAATTTTGGCTGAAACCCATCACTCATTCTATGCCCTACATTTTATACTGTCGCTCTAAGCTGAAGGCCATGCCAGTGTCTTCTGTGGTGTTTGGGAAGTAGAGGGAAGGGGCATGACCTGCTATTCCTTAGTAAAGGATGCTATTCCTGGGTAAAAGATCAACACAATTTGGGCTATTTTGCTATCCCAACATGGGTCAGTCTTGAACACATCCAGATCTGGGTTGGGTTTTAGGTTTGACCCAGCATACTGGGTCAAACCTAGGTCTAAAACCTAAAACCCTAAAACCCCATTTATAAGGCTTGAAATCCCACTTATTAAACCTGAAAGGGCACACATGTGAAGTGAAAACCATTTCAGGTGACTACCTCTTGAATCTCATCAACAGAATGCCAAGAGTGTGCGTAGCCGTAATCAAAGCAAAAGGTGGCTACCTTGAAGAACCTAGAATATAAGACATGTTTTCAGTTGTTTCACACTTTTTTGTTCAGTATATAATTCCACATGTGTTAATTCATGGTTCTGATGCTTTCAGTGTGCAGCTACAATATTCCTAGTCATGAAAATAAAGACAACTCTTTGAGAAGGTGTGTCCAAACTTTTGGTCTGTACTGTATATAGTAAGAGAGAGTGAGAACTTTTCTAATCTATTTCATAATCATATTCATACATGTGTGGGCAATCAAGGCTAAATTAGTTTTTGGTCACAGATTTACACATGTGCACAATCAACAGGCTCTTAAACAATACTTTAAATGCTTGAGAGACTTATTAATATGCATACTGAACCTAACTACATGTCAAACCTTGACATGTAAGTTCAGTTCAGCTTTAAAGGATCAATGACAGACTAACTTGCTTGTCACAGGGTAACTTAAAACATTATTTGTCATAGACAAACCGGTTGCTAATGGGTGAGGTCTCTGCTGGGAACTGTGGGGTTTTACTAAAGAAAAGCTGTTAAGTGTCTGCACTCCCGCACAGTAAAATTGTTCATTGGATTTGTCATGGAACCAACTCCAGCCCTCATTTTTCCTAATTTATTTTGTTTTATTTCACAATCACTTAACTGATTGATATAAGAACAATTACCAGTGCCCAGACTACCTCCTAAGAAGTTGCTGTGCAGCAGACTTCTTTAATGAATGTAATTTAAGTGCTATACAGGATAGGGTTTCATACCAATGATGGATGATGCTGTATGGAGGCCTATTTGGTGTTGTGGTGAAGGTGTATTAATCATTATTAAAGGCAGCTTAAATGCTTTCCCTATGCGCCAAGATGATTTAGACTCATAGGTGGACAGAGTGTGTAACACTGGAGCTCGTGCTGCTGTTGAGTTCCATAATGAAGCACTTACTCAACCTGCTGGCAAGAGACTGCAAGGTCATCATAAGCTGCTGGAGTCAGGCTGAAGAAGTTTATGGGCATGCTCAAGGGCACAAGGCAACTACACACACGGAGATACGTGTTTATCACACAGGACACGCAACACAGAAAAAAAAAACATGCACACACACACTCACACCTAATGGCAATTTAAAAAGACCAGTGGCCTAACAGTCATGTTTTTAGACTGTTGTTTTGCTAATAGTAGCTGGTTTATAGAACAGCAATTAGCATATCCTATTGATTTGCTAATTTGCAACTGGACAGTGGTGTGATGTCATTCCCAGGTACACACCCTGACTGCATGGGTGCTGAAAGTAGCCACCAGGTCTTGTTCTTGTTTCACAACTGTCAACTTCTGTTTTTCAGTGGTAGTCCCAAAAATATTCTCCGCTGCACTTACCTACGTAGTTTCTGCTAGAAGCAGTGGTCAGTACTCTTAAACAACTCAACTTTTGACTGTTTATTAGCTCTCCGTTGTTAAATAACTTTGTTATTAGCTTGTAGACAGTTGAAGTGGCTAACATGTGCCACTAGCGGTGGTCGCACCACAGTTTGAACCTTTGATCTATGTTATGCACAGGACAAAAATGAAAACTCAAGCAGCCCAGTAAAACCACATTAACAATGATAAAGATTATGAATAACACAAACAATAAGGACTAACACAAGCAATATGTATAGCTTGAAGTTTCTTTTGTTTGCTTTTTAGTCCCACAGTATAGTCATATGAAGATAGATCAGAAAATGTTTGTATTGGGATGTGAGAAAATCCCTAACCTTGTTTATCGTCTGTGAATATAATGTTGGAGTCTCCAAGGAAGAATGAAAAGCAGGAGCATAAGCAGCAGCCTGTTGAGTTTTGCAACATGACCTTCTGCAATTCATAAACTTGGATTGTTTTTTTACTTTGATTGTCAAGTCAGGGTAAAAATAGTTCAGAGCCCCTGAAGCCTTGTCTCCACATACCTGTAAGGTTTTCTAAGGTACATGAATTTATTTATCTAACCTGTCAAACAAAGAAGGCAAACAGACCTGCTTCACCCTCAAACATTCCATAAACAGAGATACGGACATTCGAATAGAGCATAGAGCCGCTTGGTGGTCATACAACGCTCTCCCTTAGACATCAACTCTCCAAAAAGTTTTCCATTTTACTATAAGGACCACATCTTCCCAGATTGTGTATCTGGTGGAATTATTTGTATCCCACTTCTTTGGATGTGTTGAAAACCAGGTCAAAATTTGAACCTAGATTTCACGTGTTTCTGAATGGCAGCTGATGCGAAAAGGAGCAATAAATCTACCCATATTCAGGACTTCCTGGTTCAAGAAAAAGACATGTGAAAAGACATGCTTTCAGCTCTATTTGCATTTGACATGATTACACTGGAAGCAACAGACTCTCTTTATTTTTTCTTTCTGATCAGCTTCCACAGTGCTTCTTGTTCCCTCTCACCTACCCACTGAACAAGCAAATTCTAGTTATTTTAACAGCCCAGTCCTGGGTCATACATAGACTAATCCATCCCTGGCTTAATTTAACATAACATAGCTGGGTTTGGGTTTGTCCCATCCATCTATATGTGTTCTATATCTCTCTCCCATGTATGCATGGGGACAACATTAAAATTTCATACAAAAAATCTCAACCAGGATTCAAACCCAGGGCCTTCTTTTTGTGAGGTAACAGAACTAATGTCTGGACCAAAGAACAGCCTGAATGAGTTTTATTTTTACTTTAATTTAGCATTCAAATGTTAAGATAAACATTATAGTGGATAGGAAGACTTTTTTTGAGAAAAATTACATTTGGATAACAAAATTAATTCTCAGTTAATAGCACTATATAAATGTTGTTCCTTTTCAATATGGACTTTATGACAAAATGTCTGGTCAAAGCGTTACCCATCATTCATGCAGATTCGGTATCCTTGGATTCTTCTCTATGATGCAAATAGAAGCCATGCTAGTCAGTGTGTTAATTCACACTGACTCCACAGCGCTGCGGCATGATGGAGAGCCAGAGATAGGGATCAATTCCATTCTTTAATGATGAAAGAGTAGACAAGGAATGTAGTAAGTGTAAAAAAGGGGTTGAAGGTGAACCTAGTTACTACTGGCGCTAACTTAGCAAGTAAAAAGCTGATGCTATCTTAAGAGAACAAATTCTAGGAAAATATAAAGTCACATCCCACTGACATAAACATTATTGTACATCACCATTGTACTATCTTATCAGATCTTATTTCTTCCTCTGGAAGTTGAGCATTAGATTGATGCAATGACTTTTTCCTCTGAAAGGAGTGATAATGTTAAAACAACACGGTCATTTGTAAGGCTTTATTTAATCCTTTCTTTAAAAAAAAAATCAGACAAAAATGGGTGAAATTCAATTTAGCAAGAAATTACAGTATTCATGGTAACAGTACTTGGAAAATCGGAAGGGCCAAATTAATAAGATGTCCACTAGAATTTTGTATCAAACTTTACTTGGATGAAATCACTAAATACACATAAGAAAAAATTACAAAATATTCATCCAGCCGCAATACTGCATAAACTTCATCTGGCTAATGATTCTGGAAAATGAAACAAAGGAAATACAGTGCCTTGCGAAAGTATTCAGCCCCCTTGAACTTTTCAACTTTTTGCCACATTTCAGGCTTCAAACATAAAGATATAAAATTCTAATTTTTTGTGAAGAATCAACAACAAGTGGGAGACAATCGTGAAGTGGAATGAAATTTACTGGATGTGTCAAACTTTTTTAACAAATAAAAAATTGAAAAGTGGGGCATGCAATATTATTCGGCCCCTTTACTTTCAGTGCAGCAAACTCACTCCAGAAGTTCAGTGAGGATCTCTGAATAATCCAATGTTGTCCCAAATGACTGATGATGATAAAAAGAATCCACCTGTGTGTAATCAAGTCTCCATATAAATGCACCTGCTCTGTGATAGTCTCAGGGTTCTGTTCAAAGCGAAGAGAGCATCATGAAGACCAAGGAACACACCAGGTAGGTCCGAGATACTGTTGTGGAGAAGTTTAAAGCCGGATTTGGATACAAAAAGATTTCCCAAGCTTTAAACATCCCAAGGAGCACTGTGCAAGCAAACATATTGAAATGGAAGGAGTATCAGACCACTGCAAGTCTACAAAGACCCGGCCGTCCCTCTAAACTTTCATCTCAAACAAGGAGAAGACTGATCAGAGATGCAGCCAAGAGGCCCATGATCACTCTGGATGAACTGCAGAGATCTACAGCTGAGGTGGGAGAGTCTGTCCATAGGACAACAATCAATCGTACACTGCACAAATCTGGCCTTTATGGAAGAGTGGCAAGAAGAAAGCCATTTCTCAAAGATATCCATAAAAGGTCTCGTTTAAAGTTTGCCACAAGCCACCTGGGAGACACACCAAACATGTGGAAGAGGGTGCTCTGGTCAGATGAAACCAAAATCGAACTGTTTGCCCACAATGCAAAACGATATGTTTGGCGTAAAAGCAACACAGCTCATCACCCTGAACACACCATCCCCACTGTCAAACATGGTGGTGGCAGCATCATGGTTTGGGCCTGCTTTTCGTCAGCAGGGACAGGGAAGATGGTCAAAATTGATGGGAAGATGGATGGGGCCAAATACAGGACCATTCTGGAAGAAAACCTGAGACTGGGACGGAGATTTATCTTCCAACAAGACAATGATCCAAAACATAAAGCCAAATCTACAATGGAATGGTTCACAAATAAACGTATCCAGGTGTTGGAATGGCCAAGTCAAAGTCCAGACCTGAATCCAATCGAGAATCTGTGGAAAGAGCTGAAGACTGCTGTTCACGAACGCTCTCCATCCAACCTCACTGAGCTTGAGCTGTTTTGCAAGGAAGAATGGGCAAGAATTTCAGTCTCTCGATGTGCAAAACTGATAGAGACATACCCCAAGCGACTTGCAGCTGTAATTGCAGCAAAGGGTGGCACTACAAAGTATTAACGCAAGGGGCTGAATAATATTGCACGCCCCACTTTTCAGTTTTTTATTTGTTAAAAAAGTTTGACACATCCAATAAATTTCATTCCACTTCACAATAGTGTCCCACTTGTTGTTGATTCTTCACAAAAAATTTGGATTTTATATCTTTATGTTTGAAGCCTGAAATGTGGCAAGAGGTTGAAAAGTTCAAGGGGGCCGAATACTTTCGCAAGGCACTGTAAGTTCAGAGTATGATTCATTTACTGCTACTTTGAATATCAGCAGTCTCAGAGGGAGTCGAGCCCGAGAGCTGAAGACATCTTGAGACGGCTCACCATTTTAAACCCAGTGTTTTGTTTTGCTTTGCTTTCTTCTGTGAGTGTGAGAGTCTTATTGGGAATGGATAACAATCTGTTGTTAATAATTCAGCAGCAAATAAAAGCCATACAGCAGAAGAGTACATCACCCCAGTGAAGTCATGGGTTGCAGCATTTTTAGTGTATAGTGTAAAAAAGAAATATTACATTACCAGGTGGAAGGTTCCTGGTTCATATTAAACACATGTTCCACATGTGTTTTACTAGCTTTTTCCAAATAAAGTAAACACAACTGCTGTAACAAGTTACTTCACATCAAAATTTTTAGAATTAATGGCAAGCAGCGCTCCAACACTCAAAGCATGAAAGCAGTTTTTTTAACCCCAACACGCCTTAAAGCTGTAAGTGCAGCTGCTGTGAGAATTTATAACTGTTATTGAGGGGGAGCCTAATTCAGGCCGTTTCATAGCACTCGTCTTAAAATCCATTCCCTGTGTGAAATGCACACAAGCTGTTTTATTAGCAAACCTCAGCAGCAACCATGATAAATAAAAGAACCCTCACTGCAGCCCTGTGCCTTCAGAGAAAAAGTAAGAGGATTGTTTTTGGTGCTCTCAGATGCCTGAGGCCGGATGGCAGAATGGAGTTGTCAGGAGTAAATGCAAAAGTTGAATTAAAGAGATAAATTTCCTCAGCACCATTACTGATTGTAAGAGATGCTAGGAGATAAGCTACGGAGGTCGATAATAGCTTAAACTGCTGCCGTGAGACCTCGGTTTCTGATTGGTTTCTTACAGCTGTAGGTTTTCTGAAAACTATTGCAAAGCTTGTCAACACATCATATTGTCTGTCTAACCTCTGTCTGGTTGGCAAAACATACAGAATAAGCTCTAAGTAGCAACTGAACCAAAACAAGATGATGTAAAGGCCCAAACACATACATATTATACAGTATTTCGCACTCTTCCTGCCCTTGTGCAAAAATGTGTGGGTGCCTGGTTGATTGAGTCAAGTGAAATGTGGGGCTTTTTCAGGTCATAAGAGTTGTTCACTAAACATCAATTTTGTCAGTCAGTCAGTCATTTTTTACCGCTTATTCCATAGTGGGTCGCGGGGGAGCTGGTGCCTATTTCCAGCAGTCTATGGGCGAGAGGCGGGGTACACCCTGGACAGGATCAATTTAGTCTAAGTTAAAAAAATCAAACCACAAAACTTGTTTTTGTTAAATCCTTACAGACCTTGCAGCTGATTGTCCAGTGTTTTTGTGCGATGTTTCACTAATGTTTGCCTATCCTTTGCACATACAAGGTATAGTTTAGTAAGTACTCACAGCAGTAAATGTTCCTTTTTTATGTACCACCCTAGTGACTCATACCTTAAAACAGTAAATCAGGACTTGGACTTTATCAGTTTTTTGTGTTATTTAAAATAAAGTGCAAAAATGAGAAAAAAAAAGTCATTATCAAATGATGCAATTTAACTGTGTACCATTTTAATCCAGAATTTGAAATTTCCAAACTTCAAATTGGAAGAATTGAGAGAAAGGTCTTCTGAAGTTGGAAATCCAGATGTAAAGTTCAGAGGTTTCTTAATAACCCCAACCTCAATATATAACACCAATCTACATGCATCTAAAACTTCACATGGTAAAAAACTGTTTATTTGTTTTCACTATATCCAGTTGTCCAGTTATATTAAATATCCAGTTTACATTTTTTGCTACATGTCTTATAGGTAAACTTAAGGAGAGGCCATTATTTAGAAAAACTCAAAAGGTAAAACGTTATTTGCTTTTTAATTTAACTCATGTTGAATGCTCGACATGATGTTTAAAGATATTAAAAGAAACACAAATTGTGTATTTTAAATACACAATAATGTGAATCCGTAAAATGTTAGGGTCACATCACATTAAGGGCTGGGTGTGTCCCAACATGTAACTCATACATCTCATCATGACTGCAGGCTACCAGAGTTTTGTGAGACTGAAAACCCAAGATTTGGAAAAATAAGTGAATACAGTGGGTGATACCACAAGTTTCTGTGACTTTTAAACAGTCTTCTGAAAAAGTAAGTACACGTGCAGTTATAAAGTTATAAATCTTGTAACTACCTTAAAGAAATAATTTCCTCCATGACTTTATCAGTCTCTTGCATCATTGTGGATGATTTCTGGTTTATTCTTCTTTACAGCTAAGCTTCAGGTTGTTGACATTCTATTTCTGCACATCTAGTTCACTAAGGTCACAGTATCACCTTAAAAAAAACCAGTATAAAAAGATTTCACCCATTAAATGCAATAGAGTAAAGGGTAGAGTTAGGAGTTTAGAGCTTAGAAAAAAATATATATTTCTGGGAACATGTGTGTGTAAATGTAAGAATTATAAACAAGTTCCTTTCTCTGCAGTCACATTTTGAAAATTTGGAACAGACAAAGATCGGAAGTGGAGAGTAATCTATCAGCAATACCACTGAAACAGGAAAACAAAACTGAAATCAAAACTGAAACCAACAAATAAATAAACTCTCTCCTGTTCTTTTCAGTTAAATCCACCAAATACTCCCTTTGGTTACATCTTTTCATCATCTGTCTCAGGTCAACAGGTTTAACTTTCTTTTAATCCTTTTATAACACAGAGGAACAGCGCTAAACAGAATGTTTTCTTCTCAGAGTCGTTTGTTTGAAAGATTGATAGGAAAACCCCTTTGTGCTAGATTCAGTTGGCTGGTGTACTGTTACAAGAAGAGCATTACAGAGAACCACTGAGAAGCTGTTGTGATATTTGATACAGAATACAGCCTGTGCAACAAATAAAGCGTGTGGCTTCCAGTATGTAAACACCTGACCTCAAACTTGTACCAGTGTAGAGTTTCACGCAGGCAGGGTATTGTGCGAATGTTTGAGAGATTTCATGTCAATGTTGTTCATTTCGGATGTGGATATGTCCTTCATAAAATATAAGACTAGTCTAGGCATTAGTGTGTGTCAATGTAAAGTTGTGAAAAAATAGTGCATCTCATAAAAAAAATCTAGTTCTTTCAAAAGAATTGCTTCTATATTCATGTTTAACTTTGTTTGTTTATCTCTGGAAAAGAAAGCAGGTAAATGCCAGAACTTAACATGTTTCAATCATTAAACAAAAGATAAATACAAAGAAAAAAAGTTAGGACCACCCCCCTAATAGCTAGTCCTACTGCCTTTGGTTGAATAACTTTAGCGACATGCTTCTTGTAGCCATCCACCAGTCAGTTGTAAGATGTTTGAGGGGTTTCTTGCACCCTCACATTTTCCTCAAGCACCCTGTGATACACCGTAGAATTAATGATTGATTCTGTTATGGTGAGCAGCCCAGCTCCCGCTGCACAAATCCATTCCCATACCATGACACATCCACCTCTATGCTTCGCAGTTAGAATGAGGTTCTTTGCCTGGAATGCTGTATTTTGTTAATACCAAACATGACCTGTATTTTGGTGTTCAAATAATTTAGTTATAGATTAATCTGTCCATAGATCATTATTCCGGAAGTCCTGGTTTTTGTTTACGTTCTCTGAGGCAAACTTTAGTCTGGCTACTGTGTTTTTCTTAGAGAGCTAAGATTTCCTCCTTGCAAACCTTACATGAAAGTTAGATGTGTTCAGTCTCTTTCTGATTTTACCATATCAATGGTACCAATGGTATGTCCCATGACAAGACATTTTTGAGTTTATAGAGACTTACTTTAGTATCTTCCATACTGCTTTCACGGTGAACTACCTAAAATGGTCAGGCCTGGGCATGTTGGCAGCTGATTTCAATAGACAGTGGAATGGCTGATTTTAAACTCTTTCAAGAGCTCTTTAAAGCCCTCATAAGTTGCTACAGTCTTCCTCCGAAGGACTTAGGCATCTTTTTCAATCTTACCATGTTGTTTACTCTCACTTCAGTGGTCAGGAGCACACTAAATTACATGGCTGAGGTTCAAATAGGGCAAGTCTCCTTTAAAATGCAGAGCAACAAGGTTCTAATTTTGTACACCTGATGTGACATGTGTACATTTTGCTGTTTAAAGTGCAATAAAAATGTTGGGGTGTCCTTACATGTCCCTTACCATAAGATATATCTATTTTTGTCACGTTTTACAGTAAATTATAAAGGGCTTTTCAGGGGCCATTCATTGGCTTTTCACGACTGTATATGTGACAGTATTAAGAGGTACTGAGAGGTTTTGTTTTGGCAGTATGAGCTTTGCTTCAGCATGCAGCTCCAGGCACACAGGAACACACTGAACGTGTTCAGTGACAATGAACAAAAGAACGTACCTGCCGTCAATTTGACTTTTAACCTTTTAGTTAATTTACAACACAATGTTGAGCTCTCACTTGAGTGGGGTAATGATGAGCATCACAGACAAACATCTTGAAAGAACAAACTGAAGGGTCCTTCTTTCCAACACTTACTCAAACACACTATCACGACCAGAGACAGAGAACCCAAATTCAGCCAAACACAAAGTGATAAGTAAAAGGGTTTATTCAGAAACTCAGGAGCAGAGAGCAGAAGAGCAGCAGTCAGCTTCTAGGAACCACTTCTCAGTCTGGTGATGGGGCACAGAATCCAGAGGAGGAAGAGATCCAGACAGTTAATGAGGAAGCGTCCGACAGACTGAAGTCGGATTGCCGACTGATCCAAATCCTCCAGGGAACAAGCTGAAGCTGTGACAGGAACACAGAGAACTGTGATTGTCCTCTTGACAATAAGTCCAAGCAGACTAGAGAGCCAGGCGGACTCAGGCTGAATAAACCAGTGGCTAGGCTGAGACGTAAATCCAGGGACAGAAACAGGGTCGAATTCCAGGGCTAGAGGCGTCAGACAAGGGGCAGGCAGAGACATAAACCAGAGGCAGAAAACAGAGTCGAAATCCAAAATCCAATCCGTCAGACAAGGAGCAGGCAAGAGGGAATAATCCGTAAGGCAAAGGCAAGGTCATGGAACGAGATCAGTCAGGAAGGAACGCTGGATAACTACTCACAAATGTTTTCGAAAATCTGGCACCATCTGCCTGTCAGAGGGCTGTATATAACTGCAGCTCCACAGGTGTGTGGCATGACGGTGATTGCGCAGCAGCAGACAGGTGAAGCAGATGAGTTAATTGCATGAGTGAGAGCAGAGCAGGCCGACGGGCCAGAATCATAACAGACACACTCAAAATCAAGGTTAGCCAGAGACTCCAAGTGATCTGATGGTCTGATATAATTTTCTTGTTGATTTAAGGCAGCTGAAGTGGGAACAATCTGCCACAGAGCGGTACGATAAACTTGTGACCTTACCTCATAACTCTTGCATGACTCAGCAAATGAAACAGATTAGTTTCTAAATGGGTGACTTACAGGTCTAATAGATCTAAGTCCCCAGGTGAGGCAAAGGATGTCAATCTTGTGTCATCATTATGACAAGACTGCAAAAGAGCCTCACCAGAGAGGACATCTTTCTGTTTTGATCCCTATGTTCAGCTACGTCCCTCGTTTCTCATAATTTAACTTCTCTCTGGATAAACTAGGGAATGTCCAACACAAAATCTCTAAATCCCAAAAATGTTTAGTACCTTAAAGTCTAAATCCTATCACTATGCACCACTGTACAACACAAAAGATATTTTTGGCTGTAGGCTTACCGAAGGCACTGCATCGGAGATGAGACCCAGAGGCAAACCCAATTGCTAAAGGGGGTACCACAATCAAGACAGTGAGGAAGAGTCCTTTCAAAGGAATAGTTTTCAGCAACCTGCTGATTTATAGATATTTGACAGGTAGTGCTGAATAAAGATGAATACAGTTGTTACGATGCAGGAGGGGCTGCAGCCATACATGTCTTAGCCACTAATATGGAAAGATGGTAAGCTGCTAATGATCAGGAACACACCGGACAGGAAACTGAGATTAGTGTGTTGCCGGCCATTTCTTGCATGCAACTTTAGTGACTTGTGAGGTGTGAAAATCATTTCTAAGATGTTGAACAGTTAAATTTATGTGAGGTTTTTCTATTTTGACAGTTTTTTTTTGCCATAAGTGTTATTAGTTATGGTTTTCCCATTGGAGTCACAAATTAACTTGTCAAATGTGTAATCTATGAAGCAACCAGAGAACACCCGGTTGAAGGAAGCTGCCAGAAGTGAATAAGACACGTCCCGAGATGTTGGAAGCTGTGGACATTTGTCAGGTTGTTGTCAGGTTGTTGGTATAAGATGGAGGCTGATCAACAGAACCACTAGCCAGATACAGCTGAGAGCAGACCCACTACTACAGATTTCCTGCTAACATTAAACCTTTGGACGTAGATGGGATATACAGCTGCAAGAACACTCAGGTAAGAGAAGGTTGTACTTTTGTTTTTGACTATCCACATATAGAAACTTCTCAAACGCCTTAATCCAGCTGGACATGCTAGCAGTTCTGGTGATGAACGACCTTTCATGCAGACATCTGGCAGTGGTTCTGCTGCACTGGCAGAAGCTTAGAAATATAATAAAACCTTGCACTGTAAAACAACTTGGGTGGCCAACAGTACATCACTTTTCTATACTGTAAGGGATTATGGTTAGTGATTATAAATCTTTATCAAAAATTAGAATTAAAAATCAAAATTCAGAAGAAATAAATTCTTACCAAAAATAATTTATTACTAATAGATATCAGAGATACAATCTGGTGGTGTTTATTGGGCTCACAGCACTTAATAATGATAATTAGTACATTATCAGTAATTATTGATAATTATTAACCAAAACCATGCCAAATGTCACTGTTTTATCAACTGTTTTAGCAAATGGTGTGAAACACCAACCTTATTTTGACAGATAATCACTCCTACACAAAATAAACACAAACGCTGTCTCTTTACCTATGTGACAATTTATTAAACCAATGGTCCCTCTTACAACCAACTACTCATGTTTAACAACTTTCATCTAATTAAGCATGCACTATTCTACAAAAGGGGTACATTAATAACCAAAAATAAGGAAGCGTGCTGAGGGTAGATGGAGATCAAACCAGCAGTTTATGTACTGAGTGTCATGCCGAGTTTTAAGGTAGGACCCAAATTCAGGATGAGTGGAGTTGGTGAAAAGGTTTAATAGAAAATAAGCAAATGTCTCTGTATAGCTGATCAGGCACAGGAACTCAGGCCGGTGAAAAACATAAGCCACATGAAAATCAGGGAACAGGCAGGAAGACAAACAGGACTGGACCAGGGCAAGAACACAGGGTTAATGACAGGATGACAGTGGGGTGACCACCAGACCAGGTAGGGATCAGGAGGAACCAGTAGCAAACAATGAAACACAGAGTTTAAATACTGAGGGAAGTGGAGTGTGAACCAATGAACTGGGAGAGGAGCTAATCGGGAGAATGTGAGACAGCTGGAGACCATGGAACCTAAACATTACAGGCGGAGAGTGACTAATTAACATGAACACAGAGAGGGTGCAGGAAGAAACAGGGACATGTCTACTGAACTAAAGGACTTAAACATGGGGGAAAAAAGTTCTATGAGAAGAAATAAACTAAACACAAGGAATATAAATAAACCTGAATGAACAGAAATGCACCTGACTGAGCAAAAAGTAAAACACAAACCTAACAGACAGACCCTGACACGGAGTGGGGATGGATCAAATCAAACAATCATAGGGAGGCAGCGCCTTCGGGAGCGGCTTAGCTCTACATCAACACACAGTCATAAATCCGTCCGCCTCGAGTACGTCCAGACATCAGGTATGTCCAACTCTGTGGGGACCTTAAGTCACGTTCAAACACATCATAGTATTAGTCTTTTTTTGTAGTATAAAACATTGTGTGGGACATCACTTTTAAATCTTTTGGTTACTGAAATTTATTTTCTAAATTTTTCTTTCTCACCAGAGATCTGTAGATAGAAAGTGAGAACTTGCCAGAAGAAATAGGCAATGGTCATTTAACAAAATAAGGTGATGATAGAAGCAGCACAGTCACAACTTACAACTTTTTCAAATTCCAAATGTTGCTAATTCCAAATTAGCAACATATTGCCATTTTATTATAAAATACCAAATCACATCAACAATTAGACATGTTCAAGAGGTGTCGTTTGCATTAATAAGGTGTTAAATAATCTGTATTAAGTCTAAAAGAAAAAGCATGGCATACGTGGAGAGGAAATCCAATCTAAAATCCTTTTTTAAGTATCCAGGAAAAGAAAATGGGCAAGCAACAAATCACATAACAGATGAACATTAGAGTTGCTTAGCTTTGGGTTGGCAAATGTTACATGCATAAATGAGCTCATTTCATGTAAACATGAAATGAAATACGTTGCATGTGCACTGATTGTTCTGCTCAGAAGTTTCAACGTGTGATTGCAATGCGGTAAACAAGTCTGCAAAGTCTTTTAAAAAGGTTTTGTGAGTGGGATTATAGTAAATAAAACAAACACAATTATGTTTGAGTTAGCTACAATGACAGTACTCCACCTTGTTTCTTGAAAGTTTTAGTGCTTTCCTATTTTCTTTGTTGGCCTCTTGAAACTTAAAACATTTAATATGGGCTGGGCTCAGACAGACATTTATTTTTATAGCAGCAGTAAGGCGTCCTATAAACGTAGGTGGGAGCTTCATAACAAAAATTTAATAATAACAGCTAGACTGCCTATTTTTACATTAAAATGCCATGTGGCATGAGTGTGTTGTCTCAACAAGTTACCACTGGTTTGTTCCAGCATACCATTCCAGTTTATGTATTCGGAGGGCAATGGTTAAAATTAATTTTACTAAACATATAGTTCCAATCAGGACTTTGCATGCACTCATCATGTACACTGATACCATTAATTTTGAAATTAACTCCTTATAGATGCTGCAGAAGATAAGACAACGTCAGCAAAGCCACATATCCTATCTTATACCGGCTTGATGATTTTTAAGAACTTTAGACATCTTTTAGACACCCTTCTAAATATTAATTTTAACCATTTCTGGCCCATAAGCAAAGAATGTTGATCTAACATGACCTGGTCCAGGGATTTATTTTGTTATATCCTCCGAGATCTGTACAGTGCTGTGTTTCTTGTGATTCATGTCTCGTTCAAATCAAGCCAGGACTGTAGCAGAGAGAGAAGGATCGGTGATGGGGTTGAAAAACAAGAAATCAATCTTTCGGTGTGAGTGCACATATGACACTGGTTATGGAGGGACAGGTCTGTTTCAGTGAGACCAAATTGGCTGTCAAACATGTCACAGATGACCCTTCACATAAGATACCCTCTCATATTTCTTCTGTAATATGAGCTGGAGAAAGGATTGGGAGAGAAAATTTAATTATGGCTCCTTTATCCTGAGACATCTGTGAGATGAATGGAATTTCCTATGTTGTGCATGTCATAAATGCAACATGAGAGGTGAGCGTCATGACTGATGGGAAGAAGAAGCTGTTCTTCTAGTGACGTGTTGAATAAAGAACTGTTCGGCTCTGGGTCATTCCTTGTGTTGTTAGATGTCGGAAGACATTACAATTTTTTTCACCTATTAAACAGTCTAGAGCTAATTATTCACTTCTGCAACACACAGAGAGTGCTTAATTTTATTACCACACTACAAAAATTGCAATAAGAATTTATATTAAAAGCTGTCACTCTTTATTCCTCTGCAATTTCATTAAACATGTGGAAGTATGATGTCTTGATCAGAAGTAGAACAAAATCACACCCTCTTGACAATAAGTTCCCAACAAAAGATCCAACAAAGCCAAACTTTATTAAAGACCTCAAGTCCATTTGAAATGTGAATATCCTGCTTTGATATGGAAAATATATAATCTTTATATTGCTGTAGACTCAGATGTGTCCTCATCCAGGTACACTGACAAGTATATAAGCAGCTAACACTAAAATGACAAGCATAAAAACTGGTAATGTTGTGTTGTGACATGGGCCAGTATGAGATTTTCACATTAAGACAACATTTAATAAATGTACCATGGTATTAAATTATTACTGTTTTTAAAATCAAGAATTATTACATTCCTAAAACAATATTGATTATTACAAATACGGTAACTTTGTCTCTGACATTTATTCATTGTTGTGATAGAGAACACATCAATGTTTTTCCAGTAAATATATTTCTAATGATTCTATTAACATGATCTACCTCCTTGCAGTGTGTTTCCTGGCTTTCTACGCCTTTTTACAAATCCTTTTCCTCATGTCTTCAATATCTACTTCTTTTTTTCATCAAATTCTTACCCATAACCTAAATTTCTGCACTAATTTGCTTTGATTTCTTTATATGCGTGGGTTGCTGCTAACGTCTGGTGTGAATGTCATTTTACTAGAAATGTTAGAAATAGTGTTTAACACAGTTTGGGAAGTTTGAAGATTTTATTTTATTTTTAAAAACACGAAAAAGCTGTAATGCTTTTAATTTCATAAACAAAACCTTAAAGTGAGTTGGGAACCAAAATGTTTGTCATTTTTGTAAAACAAAAGTTCTTTTAAAATTAAAATAAATATCCAAGCCACCTATGAAACACTTACAAGTCACTACTTTTGGCAAAATCATTTGCTACATTCTAACTATGGCAAAGAGGAATATCCTAATACTTCAATTTAAAACCGATTCACAGCTAACTTCAGTGATTTATTGCTGATGTCTTCACTTCCACAAATCAGATAATCGGAGGCATACAACGTGATGTCAGTGTTATCTGGCACACAACGTATACTGATTTTGATTAACATTAGCTATTCTCCTTCTCCTCTATTTCTAAACTTCAAAGCTTCTCCTTCTCTTCACAGAGTTATCGTCAAAGGTGAAAGAAGCTGATCAGTAAGTCAGCTCTTACTCCTATGTGGAAAACACGTTTGGATAGCAAAGTGCAACAATTCCTTTCTTAATATGGATATCCCACTTCTGTAATACTTTTTAGCATTGCTTCTCCTGACATTCGAGTCCAAGCTCATAGTGAGATGACATACCAATGACAGATCACAGGTGATGCTTTGAGTCGGAGTTAAAGCAGGAGATTCGGCTCCTTCTCTTCCTCCTTTAATGTAAAAGGAGGTGATTCACCAAGGAGAGACAGAAGAGGTCCTGATGACTTGTATGGCACATATACCTCTCTCACTCTCATTACCCATGATCTATCATTGGCACATCCATCCGAACAGTTCTCCTGAAACTGCAGCATGGAACTTCGACTGATGTGTGAGCAGCAGATGAATCACAATTAAACACTTATTCCCCCTCATCTGTTGCCATCTCTTCAGCTTTATCACTGAGAGGTATCATTGTGAAGCAGCCCACAATAGTTGAAATGCAGAGACACGAGCTGTCAGTCATCCTGTTCCGTGAACATTTGCATCTGCGTCCCTGAACAGCGTCTAGAGGCATCAAGAATGAGTAGTAGCCCAATGCCTACTAGAAGCTGCTCTCATCTTTCCTTCCCTACTGCATGAATAAATCTGTTTGACTGTACCTACGTATAAATACCTGGGCACATTAATGAGACAGGAATCCATGGCACACACATATACACACTTACACAAAGTGAACATGCGCTGAAAAAAAAAGCTGTTTGCTGGTTGTCAAACAAGTGCTGAAATGCAGAAAACTTTCATCTGGTTTAGTTGTCGATTGCTTTCCAAATAACACATTTTAGACATCAGATGACACAATTAATGCCCTTATTTTAAACTCACCCATTTTTATTTTACCCCAGCCTACTTCCATTTCATACCTATGCACTTAACCCATCCCCATCAGTTTATTTCTCTTAGTTCTTTTTATGAATCATGAGATCATTTAAATTGTCAAATTTCACTTTGAATTAATTAAACTCGCACTATGAGATGATGGATGGTCTCCTTGGGTATCTCCAACCAAATCCTGACCAGGGCATCACTGAGCTCCCAGACAGTCTGAAGTGCAACCTGGTGACGTAGGATGGGCTAGAGTAACCTTGATTCTTAAACATAAATATCCACATTGAACTGTCATTGCATAATTTTTTTGAATTCCCTTGTTCATTTATTTCTACGTAGTTCATTCATTTTCTTTATTCCTTAATTTTGGTCGATTTAGTTCAATTGTTCCAGCCTGGTAAAGAGTTCGTTAATTGAAATTTGTTTAACTTGGAGTAGAATTGTTTTGTTAATAAATTCTTGTCTTTTGAAAAGGAGTTATTTATATGTGGAAAGTTTGCTATATTAAGAATGCCAGTGCTCGAATCACTTTCATCAATTGTTCTAATACCACCGCCATAATCGGCTGGTATTCACATGACAATACTTAACAGACCGAAAGTTATTTAATGAAATATTAAATAACTTAAACATATTATTGCACAACACTGGTGTTCTCTAGTAAATGCCAGTGGAGCTCCACAGTGCTGGGCAGTGAGCACAGGTACTACTGGAAGCAGTCAGGCCCTCAGGACACCCTCATGAAGTCTGTTTCCAATGGTTTGGTCAGACACGTTATATTGCTAGAAGTATTTGTCTGTCTACTTTTACATGTACATGAACTTTGATGACATCCTATTTTTATCTCTAAGGTCTAATTTGTTGATGGACGCACCGCTGCCAAAAATAGCAGCTTTAACTATTTTGTAAATATTTTCCACAAGCTTTAGGAGTGTGTTCATAGTTAGGTGAGAAAACCAGAATTGTAGCTTCCACTATAATTCATCCCAAAGGCATTGAAGAAGGTTGTGGTCTAGACAGGCCAGTCATGTTTCTCCACACCAAACTTTATACACCTGCTGCCATGGCAGTGATTGGAACACCGGCATTCCTTGATTTCGGGGTGTCACCCAATACTTTTGGTAATAGTGACCACTGGTGGTCACTGTGTAGGGTTCTGAAAGTACTCATCCTGTTCCCCATTGCACAAGTAGCAGATACAAGTCCTGCTGATGGGTTAAGGACCTCCAACAACCCTGTCCAGCTCTCCTAGAGTAACTTCCCATCTCTTGGAATATCCTCCATGCTCTTGATGAGGTGCTGGCTGACAGAAAACCTCAGCAGATCAATATTCCAAAAGTCTAACTAAACAGATTTTTTACTCTGATTAAAAAGGTTCTTTTAGTTTTTGAGCAGTGTATATAAATATATACAAAACAAATTATATGTTTTATAGCATTATATAGCATGTCTCTATTGAGGTGAGAACTACATCATTCAGTCTGTGCGAAGTCATCCGCAACCAAGTGGGTGAGAAACCTTATGTAAGAAAACTTTAAAAGGCTACAACTCTGTAAATCAAAGTTTCCTCTGTGGCACTTTAAATGATCTCAGTGAGTGTTAAATGCGTTTGACTCATTAAATGTCAACCTGTTTAAGTATATGAGTCATACAGGGAGGGGTTACATCACTGAAGTATTTTAAGCCTTCTTGTGGTAGACCTGCTTTACAGCACAAGTTCATTGCCTTTAAACCCAATCAGAGGTTTTCACTTGAACTTTTTAAGATACATGTAATAACTCGATGCCATTGGAGAAACATTCTTTGTACTGCACTAAATAAAATGTCACATCAATTATACAAAGACTGTACTGGAAGCTCTTTCACCTCTGTCACACAACACTTGTTAGCTAAGATCAAGCCTAGAAGGATGGGCTGATGGGATTTCTTCAACTAATTGGGCCCCTGAAAGTCCCAGTAGCCTGGTAATTCTTGCTTTGTGTCTACATTTACACTTCAGTGAGTTAAAGCATTGGAATTAAAATTCGTATAAGGCTCAAGGGTTAGCAGTGTCATGTGTGTCCATGTGAGTGTGGATTATGTGTGTGGAATCAGAAGAGTGGTGTTGGACTGAGAAGGGGTGTTCTCTCACTATCTCATTATCTTTAAATGGCAGTGGCACTGTACTCCCATGCTACTGGGGAACTCACAAACTATTGATAAAGCAGCAAACTGTGTATATAGCTTTTGGTCCACTCTCAGTCGTTCCAGTTTTAGAAATAATTGATAGCTTCTGTGAGCAATCTGAGGATATGCAGGTATACAGACCCCTTCTTTGGACTTATCACATTTTTATTTTACAATTAATTTCTTATACTATTAATTTACTCGAAGTGACATAAAGCCCTGTGGAAACATCCTCACTTCCTTACAGATTTCTTCTGTTTTGGCTTTGTTTGTTTTACAAACTCACTGTTAAATAAAAAAATCAGTTAAATAGAACTCCAACATGAAGTAAACTAAAAGATCCCAAAAAGCAACACATCATGCCCTGGTCTCAAGAAATTCAAGAACACATGTGTTTGACCTCCAAGTTTGGAAAAGGGTACAAAGCCTTTTCCTTTTCCTAAGGCTTTGGAACTGCAGCAAACCACAGTGAGAGCCATTATCCACTACTAGAGAAAACATGGATGGAAGGTGAACCTTCCCATGGATAGTTCTGAAAATTACACCAAGATTGCATTGATGACTCATCAAACAGGACATAAAGAACCAAAGACAAAATTCAAATAACTACAGACCTCACTTGCCTCCAGTAATATCAGTTCTCATGATCCTACAGTAAGAAAAAGTTAATTGCAAAAACCTTTGCTGTCAAAAAAAAAAAAAAAAAAATGAAAAAACAGAAATGTCTGTTTCACAGTTGTTAAATGCGCCTTGGTTATCCCCAAGAACTTTGGGAATCTGTGAACCGATGAGAGAAAAGTCCAACTTTCTGTAAAGTGTGTATCCCGTTATATTTGGTATAAAACTAATACAGCATTTCAGAAAAAGAACACCATATCTACAGTCAAACATGGTGATGGCAGTGTGATGGTCTGGGGCTGCTTTGCTGCTTATGCAGCAAGACAGTGGTTATAAGGACTCACTAAGTCAACCGCTGAATAGCTCAAAAAAGAAAATACAATAATATAGATGAAGGTTTTGGTATGGCTTGGTCAATGTCTAAGCCTAAATCTAATTGAGATGCAGTGGCAGTACCTCAAATGGACAGTTCGTGCTGAAAAACCCTTCCATGTGGCTGTATTAAAACAATTTTGATGAAGAGGGGGGTACAAATTCTCCGTTCCAATGTAAAATACTCACTGCTAGTTATCGTACCATAATATAGCATCTGTTGTTTCCAAACTTGGCGCACCAAGTTATTAGATTTAGGGAACAATTACTTTTTCACACAGAGCCAGGTTGTTTTGGATAGATTTTTTCTTCAGTAAATGAAATCCAAATTGAGAACTGTCTTGTTTTTACTTCGATTATGTTTGTCTGATATTTGTTATTTGGTTTCAGATATTTCCAAGATTTGTCTGAAACAATTATTTTTGACTAAAAACGAGGAAGAAAAAAAATCTGTAAGGTGGCAAATCATTTTTCACAGCAAAGTAGCCACCTACAAAGAGTGGGGTATGTCTATCAAGAGTAATTTGTGATCAGTCAGGAGCAGCCAAGCAACAAACCCCTGAAGTTAAGTAAAAAGAGGGAAAGGGAGACTTTTAAGAAGTTTGCAGAGGCTGCTTAGAGCTGGAGGCAGCAGCTTCCTGAAGACAGCTACTGATATGGCTAATGATTAACTAACCCTTATAGCTGGGCAACCGGTTGTTAACAATGACAAGGTAACTACTCATTCAACCTGGGTGGTAACACAGACATTTAACACAAACACCCATGGAATTGTCTAGAGCCTTTGGTGACTATTATTGGCATAGAAAAAAAACTATTTACTAGCATGTCTCATGCTGGTTATGATCCAGTGGATTAAATGCTTCCCTTAGCTGGACAATAGCATGAATAAGGTGGCCATCATCATGCATATGCAAACAACTGGCATGTCTATACTCAAATGACCCACAGGATTATATGCTTTTGTCTGTATATTAGCAATGTGTTGTAAATAAATTGCAGGTATGAGATGTAGTCAGTGATGTAGATGTAGTCATCCTCTCAAAGCATCATTCTCACAAGTCATCATGGTGTCTTTAATATAACATATCTTAAAAGGGCCTTGCAAAAGTATTCATACCCCATAAGCCTTTACAAATTTTTTTCTGATTCAACCACAAAATGAATGCATTTTATTGGGATTTAATGGCATAGACCACCACGGGGCTGTTGTGACTATGAGTATGAATATGTTATTTAATATTAATATTTTATCAAATAATACCAGCCCAGTAAGGCGGTGGTATTAGGACAAAATAGAAAGGTGTGAGCCAAGCTCTGACATTATTGAACAGCACAACTCTGCACACACATGGAATGAATTCACACAATTTCTTAAAATACAAGAATTTATTAACAAAAATAAGTCAACTCAAAGTCAGACATATTTCAATCAACAAACTCTTTACTATGCTAAAACAATCCAACTAACTACCAAGCAGAATTAAAGAATAAGGAAGACTAATGGGCTATGTACAATATAAACACGTTGATTAAAGATGGTTGAACCCGTGACCAAAAGAATGATGCAACATTACCATGCATTGTTTATGTTTGAGAACCAAGGATTTTCTTGAAGAATCTGGAAGTGAAGTTAAGTTAGTCTTGGAACTAACTCTCAACAGTGTCTCATTAGCTGCCTTTATTTATTAAAATAATATTTAAGGAAATATTATTAAGGAAATAGTAAAATTTTTAAGGAAATATTTTGGAAAAGAGCCAAATCTTTCTGGAGAAATGGGGCTTAATGGTGTTTACTTAGTTATCAAGTTTAGTAAAATAATGTTTAGGGAACTATTATTTACTGGATAACTGACAACCTTTCTGGGTAAATATTCCTTAGCAGGCAAGCACGTGTTCTTTGCTGTCAGTCAGTCATTTTCTACCGCTTATTCCATAGTGGGTCGCGGGGGAGCTGGTGCCTATCTCAAGCAGTCTATGGGCGGGAGGCGGGGTACACCCTGGACAGGTCGCCAGTCCATCGCAGGGCAACACACAAACAACCATGAACACAATCATTCATACACCTAAGGGCAATTTAGAGAGACCAATTAACCTAAGAGGCATGTCTTTGGACTGTGGGAGGAAGCCGGAGTACCCGGTGAGAACCCACGCATGCACGGGGAGAACATGCAAACTCCTTGCAGAAAAACCCCCGGCCGGGAATCAAACCCAGGACCTTCTTGCTGCAAGGCAACAGTGCTACCAACTGCGCCACCGTGCAGCCTTCACTAAAATGACAGCAACCTAAAATGACAGCAAACCTTATTTTAAACATGAATTTATAGTGTGTCAGTATGACATCCTGGCTATTGTTTTGATAGTAGTAGCATTGTACCTTATGCTTATGTTAGCGCTGTGCTCTGCTTTTAGCTTTTGCAAAGAACAATGCACACAAATTGAAATATCTAAAGGTTGCAAAGCTGGTAACAGTATAAATACATATCCCAAAAGACTTGCAGCTGTAACTGCAGCAAAAGGTGATTCTACAAAGTACAGACCCAGGAGGACTGAACACAAATACATACCTAAGTTTTCAAAATAATATTCATAAAAAAACAGAAAATCATATGTCATATTTCCTTCCACTTTACAATCATGTGTTGCCCATAACATATAATTTATTTAGGTTTGTGGTTGTACCGTGACAAAAGATAAATTCCTTTAAGTTGTATTAATATTTTTGTAAGACACTGTACTTGCTCACTTTTAAACACAGTCATTTTTTTTCTAACACAATTATGCTAATAGCCAGAAACCAGATGTGACACCTGAAAAGAGCAATCATTGACCTTTGGCTAAAGTCTTCCATCCAGTGATTATGCTCTTCGGTCTAGACAGGGGGAGTCGAGAAACTGGAGTCATTTTCTCAAGATTAGGAGGTTTCATTATCTGCGCTCTGCCTGCTGCTAATGTGACTAAGATTTTGATTGACCCTTCAGAAAGGCTTACAAACTGCCATCTCTCCGTCTCTGTCTCTATGGGTTTTAATGGCATTGCTATCAGTCACTTGCTTATTTCCCACAGTCAGTGTTTGTCTACAAGGACCCTGGGAGAGATTCCCACAGTTCTCGGGTCATTGGATTATCACTCATATCCTGTTAGCTGTTAGTCTATTTCTGAAGCCAGAGCTCAGGTTCACTGTTTATTTTGCCATCCCACTGGTTGGAAAACAAGGCCAAGCATTGTCTGTTCTACATGTTCCTGCATCCACTCTTGCTTTATGTTCTTTGTGGCCGGGCAGATTATAGAGTGTTTGATCTCGCAGATCAGTCACAAAACATTTTTATTTTAATGAATACAAAGTGTTTTTTTTTTTTATAACAGCATCTATGGCTGCAAAAATATTTGATTTCTAGTGTTATTCCATAAACTGGCAAAAAAAAAAAATCCCATCTTGATATATATCCTGACAGTCAAATCAACTCCTCTGGTAGATTATTTGATTACTTTTATTTACAGTGATAAAAACCTCAGAATCCTCTCATATTAGTTTCACAGCTGAAACATATTGTTCCACAAAACAAAAACATTTTTAACACATTTGAGTCTTATCCTTATATTTTAGCTTAGATTTTTATGTCATTTAACACCTTCATTTTGATTTCGATCACTTTATATTTAGCCAGCACCAGCCTGTAATACTTTCATCATAGTTTAGAATCTTAGCTAATCTTAACTTTAATTTTTAGCATTTTGTATTAAAAATGACTCCATGGCCAATACTTGTGCTGACAGAATATTCAACCTGAGCTGTGGATCTATGCAGCTCCTCTAGTGTTACCATGGGTCTCTTTCCTGCTTCTCTGATTAAGGCTGTGTACTTGTATATTTATATATTTATAATACATGTACAATTGTCCTTCAGTTACACAGTTTGTCACTACTTTGGGTTGTTTTACCACATACAATCTCTTTATAATAAAATTATACGTGTGGTTGTAGCACAACAAAATGTTGGAAACTTCAAAGTGCATGAATATTTTTGCACTGCATACATCCAGTTTTTATTATTAGTCATTGTTGATGGCATCTATGAAACACTGAGTCACAATGGATGTGAAAAACAATATTTTTAGATGAAAAATCTCAATTTCAAAGATGTATTTGTTTTTTTCCGTGTATTAGTTAGAATTTCCAAGAGGTTAATTGAAAAAAATGGAACAAAATGAGCTGGAAAGCATTTCATAAATTGACACGAGCCAAACAGCACTTCAAACATTGAAGATGTGTAAGATGAAGTATGTTAATCTCTATTGAAATGAAAACCAGGTGACTGATGGTGCCAGTCATTATTATGAAGTACATTTTAACAACTGCTGCTACTTGCCTGATGAGTAAATACCAGCCCAGAGCTATAAACCTTCAAAATGTGTTTTTAATTTGAGAGAAACAACATTTGATTAAGGGCTTGCAGCACAGCATGCCGACATCAATCAAAACTAGAAGGAGGAAATGCACTGCGCCTCTGTAGTTCAGCAAAGGGAAGGAAAACCAATAAAAAGCCTGTGATTTTAAAGCAATTGTAATATTAGAGAAGCACTTTGCACCCAGCCTCAGGCTTTCAAATCAGTCTGACGTCTTTCATGCTTTATCCTTTAAAATATTTTAATGAGACCTATTTTTTTTAAATTATACCACATCTACCACAAATATGTATATGTCTGTTTTTCTTTGTGCACGTGAGCGGGAAGAAGTCCGGGTTTTAGCTTTTTTTTATCTCCTGTAAGGGAAAACTGAGATCAAAGACATCTTATGACAGAAAATGGCAAATATCACTTTTATGCCAAACAAATATGTTCTTAAAAGGCATATATAATAATTATTTATTTTTAACTGTGTTCAGGCCTTTGGCTCACGATAGTTATTTTTATTTTAATGCCTAAAGTTAACAAATACGTAAACAAAATCTTGAAAGACAATACACTAGAACAAGGCAGCCAAGAACAATGACCAAAGTTGCCTAAGAATGATGATGCCACATTTGAAATATGGAACTCAGGTATTGTGAATGAAACACAATGTTCTCTTAAACTAAAGTACTGATAGCAAAGTCTGAAGCTCAAGTTTGTGTTCATAAAGTTAAGATTTATATAGTGGTTAATCCAGTGAGGAGAAGGAAGTAAAGAGGATTGTTCTCTGAATACATTAGCTTGGAGATTTAACAAACCGGAACCCTACAAAGGGCTTTAAAAGCTCGGTTGTAAGCCTAGTCTGCCTGTAACACACCACAGTGGGGATTGAGTACTAAAACCATAATTTGAAACATTAAAATTCAGTGTTCACGTAGATGGTGTAATTTCTGCTCCCTTTCTGACCAGCATTGTTTCTCTGATTTCCGAGGGTGCCAGTTTTCCCATTTTTTCAAAAATTGTCTCTTCTATATTACTGTCCAGTCAGTTTTTCAAAATATGTAGTTTGACCCATAAAAAGTCAGTTCAGGCTAGTTTTTGGTAAAATCGAAGTATTATCTTACTCGATAAATTTTAGTCTCACAAATAACATGTAAATAATATATACTTTTGACTCTGTTCAAGCCATCAGTCGTAGCCATGGCATAAACTTTGTTGTGTCCTCAGTCTTAGCTTTAGGCAGTCCCTTACCCTTTGATTACCCATTGATTCCAGTTATTAAATAATCCCAAAGAAAAATGTTTTTCCAGTGGAGACAGTTTTTGGTGGTTGAGGAAAAATCTGTCCTTCTTTCCAGCTCGTCCAGGCTTTCCTATAAGCTTTCTTAAAGTCATTGGTATCAATAAGAGCTAGCACATCTATTCGACATGTTCCCTTTAAATTTTTATATTTTTGTCAAGAAAGTAATCTGTACTGTTATTAACGTTAATTTCCAGACTTTGTGGTTCTAGGTAACATTTCAAAATTGTCATGGTTTTGTTTAAATGCCTGACCCACATTCACGAATACTCACAGGAGAACAGGAGAAAGTTTTTAAAAGAGTTTTTGGAAGACAGTGAAAATGAATGTGAGGGTGATCTTGATCTGGGGGTTTTCAGAGAACAAGGGACAGAGGCATCATGGTTGATGCAGAGGAAGAACGCGAGGGGTAATGAGTAGAACCCAGAGGACGAGGTCCGTGTGGTGGTTGTAGGTGATAGAGATGGAGGGTGATAAAACAGTTAGGGGCGGAGGCGGAGATGTGAGCGTTGGATGGCAGACAGGTTGCACCAAGGATGAGGAAGATGAAGAGTCTTGAGGTTGCCAGCTGTGGAATGGAAATTCAAAGGTTAGTTCTGAAGTAGATTGTTTGTGGCTAGGGATCCAGGACCACACAGAGGAGGAACTTGGTTTCAGGTTGGGGGTTGCCTTGAATGAAAAGGAACAAAAAAAGATCTTTATCATGTGAAAAAACACAGATGGAGATTCATAGGAAGATTCATAGGATCTTAGAGGGCTTCTCGTATACCACATAGGTTAACACTCAAACTTCGAAGGACTGGCAGCCAGCTCCACATATACTAAGCTGAAGATAACTAACAGGTCAGGTTCAGCTTCCAGTAACTTTGGCCCAACTTCGCCCTCCAGTTGAGACCTAAGACTCCAGAAACAGAGGAAACCCACCAAACTGACACAAAAAACCCCAGATTCCTGACAATTATACATGATACTGCCTTCGTGTTTTTGGTTGGGACCTAAAAAATTTTCTTTACCTGAAAATTGTGGTTTAAAATCTCTTATTGATTAAAAAGAAAAAACAGAAAAATCATATTGTGATTTATTTAAAGTTTCCTATTTTAAAGACGGTTTTCTGGCTCTAAAATATAATGATACGTATGTGCTCTTTGACAGATAACTACAGTATGTGAAACACCAGCTAGCCTTGTCCACATGTACAAGCCTGGAAACAATGTTGGTTTTTGATGGGTATTTGTGCAGGGTAGCATTTGACAGGGTTGAGGATGTGCAAAAGCACCAGATAAAAAAAAAATCTAACTTGGCTATTAATTGCACTTTAATGAGGGTTTTAGTGCTTTTTCTAAAGCCAGTTTTTGTTTCACAGCAAAAGTGAAACAAGTGCGGACAACAAAAAGTAACTATTAGAAGAGGGAGAGTTTTCTGGCACGTATCAACTAATCACACGCATACTGGTGGCTTCGGTAAGAACCCGAGTAGTATCAACTGTGCAGCAAGGAATGTTTTACTTTTCCCACAGTCTGGGTGTAGACTGGTATTTTTCTGAGGAACAATAGCTGAGCAAAGGTGGTTCTTAATAAGCAGTTCAAAAGTGAAAGTGGTTTCAGAGACTGCCAAAGTATGAAACCATTAACAAACTGAGATTACTACAACAACAAAAAACTGTTTCTATCCATACAATCAGTTCACTCAACTGAGTTCAGTCTTGCACATTTGATCAAGTACTAGATGGGTACTCAAGCTATTAAAGCAACCATAAGGTTGATATTACCCAAAATGTTAACCAAATATCCTGAATCAAAATTGAAAGAGCAATTACATAAGGAAGACCAGAGATTATTATTTTTGGGGGGGGCTGGGGGTGTATTTTTTTATTTGCATGAGGTACAAAAGACTGACTAAGTAGAAATACGCAACGCATGAGTCTGTGCCATTAGTCATTTATACATTTAGCTCCTAAAACAATCCACCTATCCTTATTTTATGAGATCATGACTGAGCTTGGATGAGATTTCAACCTGTTGTGATACAAGAGAATTATATCGTTCCACCAGCTGTGCTATGCAAACAGTGTGTTAGCTGACTGTTTAGTGTTGGCCTGCAAAGCCAGCCTGATTGCATCAGGTTGTTGACAGTCAGTGTTAGTTTTGTTTGAAAAAAAAAACATTGTTGCGAGAATCAAAGTCTATCTATTCAATTTTTCCCTTCTATTACATTTGTATTTTGTACCTCAAAACCTAAACTCTTACAGCTGGTTAAAGGAAAACCACTAGGGCTTGGTTGGTATGAAGCATCCGCAGCTTTCTTCATTGATCACTGGGAGACTACACCAGTAACTAAGTGCAAATTACACTTGAAAGCTGTAATTGCCAGTTCCACTTTGTGTATGCAAGGACGAAGATAAGCGTTGACCTTATTCTCACCTATTTTAATGCCGAACCGTTCATTTCACAGGGCATGTTGTGCTGCCACTTCACTACCTCATGACCCTCATAGAGAGAATGCCAAGAGAGAAAAGCAGTAATCTAAACAAAGGGTGGCTATTTTTGAGTAATATGAAATATAAAAATGTTCAGTGATTTTACATGTTTTGTTTAGCATATAATTCCACATGTGTTCATTCACAGTTTTGTTGCCTTCAGTGAGAATCTACAATGTAAATAGTAATGAAAATAAAGAGACCCATTAAGTGAGAAAGTGGATCTAAAACTTTTGACCGGTAGTATATATATATATATATAGAGAGAGAGAGAGGACTGCTTTAGGGCACAGCAAAGGTAAGTGCTAAAATAAGAAAACTTGGTTAATATATGTTGTTTGCGTTTTTCAATTATGATTCCTATTTTTCAACACTTCCTTCGATGCAGTTTTGTATGCGTGTGTAAAACTACACTATATCAACTCAGACCTTCTGGCTATTTTCATATTTTAATATTATGTTACAATCTAATGATAGAAAATAACGTGTTTGATCATAAAGTAGTCCACATAATTTTGTCTTTGTGAAAATATTTCGGATTGCTATTTAAATGTTGAACGGCTAATATTAAGTGTAAACGAACACAAGGAGAAAACATTGTTTGATACAATTGCATGACAACTGACTATACCTTACTAACCTTTCCTGATTAGGCTTAAGTCAACACAGAACTATTCTTACACATGACTCAGTAGATGTTACACATTTAGTTCACTGTTACAACAAATGGGTGCTCGACAGTGCTCTATAATATGAAGAACAATAAAAGAAAATGAATGCCTTTTTTTAAAAGCGGGTGGGTCTTAATGTTGAGGATTACCCCCCTGTCACGGTGCTGGATCACAGTGAACAGCTCATCCGTAAGCTCACACGAACACCTTCACATGCGTGTCCTCCACTCCTCCAGTGTTGACAGGTAAGTGCCTATGGCTTTGTCTAGGTATGCCCTGGAGATCTCTCACCTCCTCCTTGAGCGAAACCACCAAGACTGCAATTAAAATAGACACTAAACAATGACCGCTCCTTGTGAAGTCACCCTTGCAAAAGTATTACCTCTTTTGTAATTTTCTGAACTCCAAACCACAAACAGCTGAGGCTCTTTCACAAAGCCATGTGCTGGAGATAAAAAAAGAAAAAGTTTGTTTCTTTGCATACAATCTAAGCGACAAAATCAGACAAATATATATATATATATATATATATATATATATATATAATATATTTTTTAGATGCAAAGAACTTTAGAGGATAACTCATGACACTGATTAGAGAAGGAATGAAGCAGTGGTGACTGAATGGCAGGCGGTCAATGCACTTTTGTAGAAACAACACAAAGAAAAATGATACACTTTCCATGGCAAACATCTGTTTATCTTATAGAGTACACATGTTTCACATTTTCCCACATTAACCTTAATTTTAAATCAGAATTTTATATAACAGATCAACACAAAGTAGTTTGTAACTGTGAAGTGGAAGAAACATTTGAGAACAAAGAGCATCATGAGGACCAAGGAACACAACAAAGTTAAAGTGGTGTGGAACTTTAACGCAGGGTTAGATTAAAACAGATTATTCAAAATTTTGGACATCTCATGAAGCACCTTTCAACCTGTCATGTAAAAAATTACACCTACAACTACTGGCAAGGAGAGTCTTGAAAACATCAAAGAACTCCAGAGGAGCTGCAGAGATTAACAGCTCAGGTGGGAGAGTCTGTCGACAGGACAACAACTAAACACACACAAAAAAAAGGAACACATATAAGGTTTACTGGTCAGATGAGATTTTGGCCTATATACAAAACATTAGCATGAAAACAAAATCCCCACTAAAACATGGTGGTGGCAGTATTATGCTATGGGTTTGCTTTTAAGAGCATGTAACTCTTCAGCATGTGGTGCCATCAGTGTGTATATTGCATCATGCATACTAACTGGTATGGTAGTGATAGGTTGAACACTCCACAAATCTGGCCTTTATGCAAGGAGAAAGTCAGCTGAAGGAAAGCTGTAATAAGTCCTGTATAAAGTAGGCCACAAACCATTTATTGTAGACAACCAGAAAGAGGAGGACGGTGCTCTTGTTAGCCTCTTCAGCCTACATGCAAAATGCAATGTGTGACAGGAAATGAACAATTCTAGCATTATGCTGTGGGTATGGTTTTCATCAGAATGGACAGGGAAGCTGGACAATCCTAGAAGAAAACATGTTAGAGGCATGCAGCCAGAGCTGCAACAGAATGGTTTAGAACAAACAAATTCAGCTCTTAGAATAGCTTAGTGCAAATTCAAGATCTAAATCCAATTCAGAATCTGTGGCAAGATTTGAAAACTAGTGTTCACACCTGGTATTCTGTCAGCCTGACTGAGCTTAAGCATTTTTTTTCCATTTTTAGTTTCCATTTTTAGATGTGAAAAAATGGTAGAGACACACCCCAAATGGTTTTGGTGTATAATCACACCAGAAGGTGGATTTAAAAAATACGTAGGATAGATGAATACAAATTTTAAACCTTTTTGACAGATCCTAAATATTAAGTATATATTGACATAGAAAATGTCAATATTTTTCTTATATTATTTATTTCTAATAGGGCCATTGCTATAAAATTCAAACCAGACATATAAATCAAACCAAATTAGTCCATAATGAACTTATGGGTAAAAAAAATGGAATGACAGGGAAAAGGATGACCAAAACGACATTGAAAGCCCAGAAATTTGCTAAAAATTGGTTAAGTTGCTATCTTGATTTTTACGAGATTGGAATAATGTTTTGACTTACATGTTGCATTATATGATCACATGAACTTGCTGTACTGTCAGCTGTGACAGCAGCATTCTATGTAACAGATGGTTAATCAGCATTTTGATATAGAAATCACCAAAGCTATTTCTAAACCACTGCTGCTATATTCACTATGTCATTAATGTCACCAAGCTTATATACAGACCTGACTTTGATGACCTTGTTGTATTGTTGGCCCTGTGTTCTGTGATGTGTCAGATAGAGTTAATATCAGCAGATACTCTGAAAAGACATGAATTTGAATAAGGAACAAAAATCTTGATCGGGACATCTTAACTATATACATTCATATTCAATAAATTAGAATATGTGTTCTGATGAAGCTCGTTTGTCAGATTAAAAGTACCATTTGAAAATAATATTTAAGCAGTTATTGAGCATACATTTATCATAAAGCCCACATTTCTGTATTAAAAAGGGTTTTTTTAGTGGTCTGATGTAATATTCCAATCTTAAATATTGTGTTTTCATTTGCTGTAAGAGGAAAATCATCATAACTACCAGAAATACAGGCTTGGAAACATAGATTAATTTTATAGATTAGTTAAACTGTGTTTAATTGATCTATAATTAACCATTATCAATGGCCATCGGGCCAGTTGCGAAGTACATCCCTGGACAGGTTGATAGTCCATCAAAAAGCAACACAATACATTGTTTCTAAAATTTTTAACAAATAAAAATCAATGGCACGCATTTATGTTCATCTTGTTGTTAGTATGTAAATGTATGTATTTTCTGTGTCTTTGTTTCATCATCCTTCATGTCTATTTTTTCTTTCTTACCATTTGAGTTCTTTGCCTGCTTCTGAACGGGCTTTTGAAAAAATGCATTCCTAAGTCATGAAGTTGATATTTCAGAATTATATTTAAAATTTGGTCAGTTTGGACTATAAGCTAATATACAGGGGTTGGACAATAAAACTGAAACACCTGTCATTTTAGTTTTGGAGGTTTCATGGCTAAATTGGACCAGCCTGGTAGCCAGTCTTCATTAATTGCACATTGCACCAGTAAGAGCAGAGTGTGAAGGTTCAATTAGCAGGGTAACAGCCCCACAGTTTTTTGCTCAAAATATTGAAAAGCCACACAACATTATAGGCTGACATACCAGAGTTCAAAAGAGGACAAATTGTTGATGCACGTCTTGCTGGCGCCACATCTGGACCAAGACAGCAAGTCTTTGTGATGCTTCTCAAGAGCCACCGGTATTCAGGGGAATGTCAGCATACCACCAAGAAGCGAGAACACATCCAACAGGATTAACTGTAGGACGCAAGAGGAAGCTGTCTGAAAGCGATAGTTCGGCGTGCTAACCCCCGGATTGTATCCCCAAAAAACATAAAACCACGGCTGCCCAAATCACGGCAGAATTAAATGCTGCACCTCAACTCTCCTGTTTCAACCAGAACTGTCCATCGGGAGCTCTACAGGGTCAATATCACACGGCCGGCTGCTGATAGCCAAACCTTTGGTCACTCATGCCCAATGCCAGAACGTCGGTTTCAATGGTGCCAAGGAGCACAAACCTTGGGCTGGTGCGGGACAATGTGAAAAGTGTATTGTTCTATGATGAGTCCACCTTTACTGTTTTCACCCACATCCGTGTAGAGTTACGGTGTGGAGAAGCCCCAAAGAAGCCCCGTACACACCCCGATAGATCTAGCATGCCTCAGAGTGAAGCCATGGGGGCTGCATCAGTGATGGTTTTGGGCTGCCATTCATGGCATTCCCTTGGCCCAATACTTAGGGCTAGATAGGGCGCGTCACTGCCAAGAATACCGAACCATTTTTTTTCCTGGAAGGACCATTGTGCATCCAATGGTTCAAACACATGTATCCTGAAAGTGGTGCGTGTAATCCAGGATGACAATGCACCAATACACACAGCAAGACTGGTGAAAGATTGGTTTTGATCGAACATGAAAGTGAAGTTGAACATCTCCCATGGCCTGCACAGTCACCAGATCTAAATATTATTGAGCCACTTTGGGGGTGTTTTTGGAGGAGCGAGTCAGGAAACGTTTTCCTCACATAGTATCACTTAGTGACCCTGGCCACTATCCTGCCAAGCAAAAATGGCTTAAATCCCTCTGACCACTGTGCAGGACTTGTATATGTCATTCCCAAGACGAATGACGCTGTAGTATAGGCCGCAAAGGAGGCCCCAACATCATACTAATAGAATGATTGTGGTCTAAACATGGTGTTTCAGTTTCATTTTTCCAACCCTCTGTAAATATACAGTATGTAAAAACCAGCCATAAGCTAATGTAAACATAGGGTTACTTTTAATGTAGGTTGAACTAAAGTTGAAGGTTTTTTTTTCTTTAATACAGAAAAAATACAGCAATAACCCACAACAACTGCAAAATAAAACAAAATATAGATGGCAGTTAGGTTGTAGATTTCTCAGGCATGCTGTGAACAGTTGTATTTAAACCATTGTCACCATTTTTCACCTAGGAGAAATCTAATAACATGTTTATATCTGTGTATTGTTCAGGTTTCTCATAAAAGCATCCCTCACTGCGGATACACTGGCTATTATTTGTGTTTGGGCTAGGGTAGCATTTATTCTGTGCACTCCCAAGTCAACTAAAGAAAGAAAAAATAAAACACACCACCAACAAATAACAAACAGAAACATCATTACACTCCCCTTCGGGAATGAATGCAGCGATGTGCGTTTCTAACCCTGGCAGATGACTCAGCAGTAATATGGCGCACCTTTACCGGCTGGTTGCATTTGGCTGTAACTTGGTTACCCTCCGCTGAGGTCATTAAAAATCACTCCTCTACAAGGGGGAACAGATTTTATTATGAACTCACCAAACGCAAGGCAAAGAAGAAACACTGAGATATATTAGAGTTTTAAACACTGTGTGATCAGTTGAGGGGCCTAAACATGATCGCTCCAACATCACCCAAAAACAACAAAATATCTTTATTAACTATTATTAACACAGACAAAAGAGATTTGGATCCAATACACAGTGAGCTTCTTGATATTAGGCTATCTGGTGCATTAAAGATATTTGCTTTATTCATTGTCATTTCCTGACAATCATTTAACATAAACTGTCAGTAGAAGTCGCGCTAAATAGATGGATGAGCTAAAAATTGTAATAATAGAACAACCCCTCCCCCATATTAAATCAGCCAGGAATTCGTTGTGACATTTTATTTACTTACAAATAAAGGGCTGCATGCTGAATTTCAGATACTTCATCTCTCAGCCTTTGGAGACCTAGAATTGCAGCCTCCACCATCTCCCCATTAATTCTAACCTGCATCTTGTTTTACTAATGCAAAGAAACAGCCATCGCTCGTGTTCTACGGTAATGATGGTTTCCTCACACAGTATTTTAACATGCTAAGCCCCAAAAGGTTAACTTTTGGTTGATCTGACCAGAGCACCTCTTTTTCATTTCGTTCCATCCCCTGAGCGTTGATGAGCACATGGAATGAGGCTCGTCATTTTAGTACGTGAAACAGGCATGTACCCGGTAGCGTTGGAGTATGTAGCTATAGCTCTTTCCGTATATCAGAGAGTTGAGATTGAACAGTGCTCGATTGCTGGTAGTCTGATTGATATAACAAACCTTAGCTGAGATAAGTCACGATAGAATACAAATAAACACCACTATTTACAGATGTTGCAATCATAAAAAAATGTGAAGACCATAGTTTTTATTCATCCTTTTAGAAGCAATATACTCACCTAATAGGTTTATCATTACGTAAAATTCTCAATAAAATACATTAAAGTTTGCTTGGTTATAAAAATGTCCAAAAAATGGTACAAGGGGATAGTAATACTTCTGCAAGGTAATGATGAGTAAAGACACCAGTGATAAATAGAAGCAGATTAAAATGCATAGTTCATATCCTCAGTAAACATTATGCATAAGCCACTAGCGCAGTAAAATTAGCTTAACTTCTAGCCCTCTTATCTATGATCGTTTCCCATTACAAAAGCTGCCTTCAGACCGCTTCTCCTGTGCGTGCAAGAACCTTCACCTTTAACATGTGCAGACGTAACATTTTACCAATAAATTTCAAACTTGATTACAGAGCGTGCTTACATGCAAGCGCAGCTGAAATGACAGTGAGACTTTATTGAACAGTCAGCAGGTAATTAAGTATGATGGATCCCTAATGGATAGTATTAGAGGTAAAAAGAGAATCAAATGTCAAGGGCTAACCACAGCTGCCAGCTATAAGCAGTGCTCACAAGAGTAAGAACTAATGATACCCATGCTGTGTTATTTAAAAAGTTATGCTAAAAATACCTATCCTTCACACAGGAAGAATAGAAAATTAGATACACTGGTTTATAAAGACAAAATATTTTTCTCATATACTGTCTAATATACAATCAGATAAATGCCTTTCCTGATTTAGGTCTGTTAAAATTACTATGAAATGAAATAGTTGAATCTATTTTAAAGAGTCTGACTTGACGTCAAACGTTTTGCGCGTATCCTCTCCACCACCTTCTCACATAGCTTATGTATTCCTCTGACAGAACAGTGTAACTGCAGTCAGGTATGTATTCGCAGCACCTTTCTGGCTTGCCCCACATTTTTTGTGGACTGTGAGAGCAGGGCTTATGTGGTGGTCACTCCAAATCACTGACTTTGATTGTCTGTAAGCCTAGTTCAGTCACTCTATTTGGGAGGTATGCTGTGAAATGCTCCACTGTCTACTCATGATGACTATACTATTTTGCCAAGTGCACCATCATGCTCTCCTGCAGCAAAGCACCTGCCCCTAAGTAGCCCACCCAACACATCTCATTTGAGGAGGTGCTTCTTAAGCTCGCATGACCTTATCTTTCTTCCAGCAAGAGTAACAATGGTCATTGTGTTACAACTTCAACTTTATTTTCCTTCAGACCACAGGACATAGTTTCAGAAATGTATTTATTGACCCTAAGAGCTATGCAACTGAAATAAGGCATGTCGATGTTACGCTTAAGGTAGTAATCGCGACCTTCTTCCTCTACATGAATGGCCCATTTTTGTAACAGGCGCCTCATTTACTGTGGATAATGCACTCTTTTACCACTTTTCAGCTCCAGCATCTTCACAAGGCGTATTTACTTTTGTTATGCAGGAATTGTTACACACATTTCCAAACATTTGAACATCTCAAGCGACATAGGAGTTTCCTGAACAGCTATCATCGGCCTAGGATATTCACATGGGATCATGCTTGCACAAATTAGTTGAAGAAAGGCATGGCACCCTTCAGCCATTGGAATTGCCCACCCAACGGAGAACCAGACTATCCGAAGCGCATCACACAATTATCTTTACGATATCTTGCGCTGATTATCTCTAATTTTCACATGATGCCTACAAAAGAAGTGGCGGATTTGAGGTTTTGCCTAAAAGCATCTCGCCCGGGTCCGGAGCTCCATTTAACTAAAATGGTGAATAAACTTAAAAGTACATGGTATACATCATCGACCGCGCTTAATCCCTATTTTGTTTAAAGTCCATAAGGGCATCTTAGTAAGTTAAGAAACATCATGAATATTTAAGTACATAAGTTATCTAAAAAATCCTCATTATTCTGAATTTGGAAATAGAAAATTCTTCATAATTCCTAACTGATCTAAAACATGAACACTTTGTCTGGTCTAATTCTAGCGATCATGGTTAGAAAAAACCTAGCAGATATATTAAGATCATTAAAGGCCCTTTAGCTATTTTAATCACCTGACAATGAGACATTCTGTGACTGGTCAGCGACTGCGTCTAAAAGCATCTTAGTTACTAAATCTATGTTTCAGTTTCACTCACGCAGCGACGCGGCATATAAAAAACTTCATGATGTCTTATTTTTCAACAGCAATAGTTGTTAGAGCTATTGTTAGTTTACATGATTTTAAAAGGCCAGTAAACTCCCCTTGCTGTTTAGTACACATATATGTCCCCTCCCAAATATGAAGAAAAGGAAGAAGGAGGTGAGACGACAGTTATGAGCCTGGGAAACGAGACGACTATGGGATTCCGTATTTTTACGCAGCATTTCTTTTTTATCCTAGGGCAGCATTAGCTCAGACGTACAGGGGTTGGACAATGAAACTAGGAACACCTGTCATTTTAGTGTCGCCGGAGCGTTTCATGCTAAATTAGGACCAGCCTGGTAGCAGTCTTCATTGATTGCCACATGCCACCAGTAAGAGCAGAATATGTGAAGGTTCAATTAGCAGGGCCCTAAGAAGCACCATTTTGCCTCAATATTCCTAAATACACATAAACACTTAGGGTGACATACCAGAGGTTCAAAAGAGGACACAATGTTGACGTGCACGTCTTGTGGGGCGTGGCTTTTTTTTTTTTTGTTTGTTCGGCATCTAGTGACCAAGACAGCAAAGTACCCCTTTTTTACTTTTAATTTTTTTTTTCTTTTTTTTTTTTTTTTTTCTGAGGTATCAAGAGCCACAGTATCCAGAGGTTAATGTCAGCATACCACAAGAAGACGCAACCACATCAACAGGATTAACTGTGGACGAAGAGAAAGCTAGCTCTGGAAAGGGATGTTGCAGGGTGCTAAATCACGGATTGATCAAAAACATAAAACCAGGCTTTGCCCAAATCACTGCAGAATGTAAAATGCCATGCCCACCTCAAACGTCTTCCTGTATTCCACCAGACTGCTCCACCAGAGCTCCACAGCGAGCTCAATATACACTCGCCGCCGCCAGGGTGGATGCCTACTCCCCCTGCGGTCACTCATGCCAATAGCCCAAACGTCGGTTATCAATGCGTGCAAGGAACGCAAATCTTAGGGCTGTCGGACAATGTGAAAATGTATTGATTCTACATGATGCAGTCAACCTTTACTAGTTTCTCCCCACATCCGGGAGAGGTGTCGTGTGAGAGAAGCCCAAAGAAGCGTACAACCCACAGACTGTTGCATGCCCAGAGCCCGAAGCATTGGGGTGGCATCAGTGATGCGTATTGGGCTGCCAGATCATGGCATTCCTTAGGCCCAATACATCGTGCTTAGATGGGGCGTCACATGCCAAGCGACTACCGAACCATTCTCTGAGGACCATGCCTGACATCAATAGTTCAAACATCATAATATAATGAGCTGCGTGCGCTGTATCAGGATGACAATAGCACAATACACACATGCCCAAGACTGGGAAAGATGGTTTGATCATGAACAATAGAAAGTGTGAAGTTGAACATCTCCAAAAGGCCTGCCAACAGTTCACCAGATCTAAATATCTATATGAGCCACCTCTTGGGGTGTTTTAGGACGAGCGAGTCAGGAAATGTTTTCCTCCACCAGTCACATGCTAGGTAACTGGCCACCCTATCTGCCAGAAGAATGGCTTAAAATACCTACTGAACCACTGTGCAGCGAATTAGTATATGTCAGTCCAATAGACGAATCTGACGCATGTATTAGGCCCGCCAAAAGGAGGCGTTACACCATACTAATGAAGTATTGTGGTCTAAAACCAGGGTGTTTCAGTTTCATTGCTCCAACCCATCGTAGGTCGTAGAGCCTATCACACTGTAAGACCACTCGTAAATCATTCTAATATATGACATTGTCAAATATTAGAGTCATTCTATAAATACCTGACACTATCAGATATTTATACACAGGCATATTCTCTGAACGGCAAGATGCCTAACAAGGCTGTCCTTATAACCGGTCCTCACAGATGACGACGGAGGACCCAAAGATTAGAGCCAAAAACCAGTGGTTTCTCCACGATTTTCCTACATTGATTTTGCGTTTGCAACAGTTCCAAATCCCACAGTGTATAACAGACCCATAAGCCAGGATGAATGGATATCTTTAAGGCATGTATGAAATATTCCGCCAGCCATGAGTATTGGTAACATGTGTGATACTATACATGGCTCACAGATGCCATTGATATATACATAGGATACACAGCTCCATACAATCAGCACAAAGCCCATTTTAATATTGCCAGCTACTGAAACTGGAAAGGCTAAGACTGACAACGGTGACCTACTTTTCGATTAATATATGCTAATAATTATTTGACTAGCGGGCCACTCATATATTATTGAAATTGTATATAACCAGATGGATCAGTTAAATTTTTTATGAAAAAAAGAAGACAGTGATTCAACGATAAAACTAGCTTGCCCTGTCTGCAAGACAGCAGAACAATTTCACATTATTGCCATCCAATAAAATGTACTTATTGAAAGAGCTACATCAAGCAAACAAATACATATATACTGCCAAAGACATGAAGTAGAACTTGATGTCCACACAAAAGCCTCTCATGCTTAGAACACATGTACTACCCATTTTTCAATACACCAGCATTTTTCAAACTAAGCTTGGCTAGACTCTTTTCTGCCACTTTTCTGGCCACAATTAATGTAAGCCTAAGAAGGTTGAATTTTGCGTCTACATCTTATGAGCCAGCAACACCTCATTCCATTGACTGGTCATAGCGTGCAAACAGCCGACTTTTATAGGCTTATTTTTCCAAGCTGCGCTTTCTTCCTTTCATATACAGTTGTCCTTTTAACAGATTATACTCGACCGGACTGTGAAACTCTGCCAGCTACNCAGGAATGGCTACAAGAAAATATCCAGTTTTCTAAACATGCTCCTATCGACAGTCAGAGCAAAAGTTAAAAAGTTTTAAAAAACTGGAACTGTGAGAAACAAAGCTGACCAAGGACCCCGGTTTATCTTGTCAACCACGCACAGTGAGGAGAATAGTAAAAAATAATTAATCAAAGCTAACTTTTAGAGAAATGAATCAGTTGTTCAGGGTAGGTTTAAGATATTTCAAAGATTAAATTATTTTAAGGCATTTCACACATTTTTACCAGGGCTGCCAATAAATTTGCGGGATTCTACAACTCGCACATGAGTTGAATTACTTTTTAACATCAAAAGCAAGTGTTGTGTCTAGTTCATTGTTACAATGTATAATAATTTTTGCTTATTGAGAGTCAAGCTCAAGAAAAGTCAATAAGACTGTTCGAAATACTTAGGTTTGCAAGATTCACATGCCAAAAACTGTTTACTCTTTGAAAGTACAAGAAAATTAAATAAACAAAAGAATTATGGCTCATAATGTGGCTTCATTAAGTTATGCAATGTTTACTATATTCAGAAGACAGATGTGCTGCATTGTTTGCACAAACTTTGAACAACTGTTCTCAAGTGCCCTGATTTGATGCACACCACCAATGCGTGAACACTGAAAGCTGCTGTAAATACAGTGTTGGAGCCCTGGGGCCCATCTCTCTCTGCGTGAGACATCTTATCAAACTATAGTCTGCAGAGTGTGAACAAGCATGGGAGACTATAAATAAACGAGAATCAAACTGCTCGTCTGTTTTGAAACACAGGGCCCAGGCTGGGATTGCGCAAGCGTGTCCAATCCGGAGCTGCAAACAACTTTTGGAGGATGACATGCCAGTCGAACGGAAAAACAACAAGGCGTCATAAAGAAATGGCAACCAATGGAAGGGTCCGTCAGTGCACAAATGAAACATATGTATGCAAAACATGTGCTTACATGGCAATGTATTCTTATATTCAGACTGGTATCTATAATAACTTATATGGAATTCATGAATGCTCACAATGATATTAATGGAAGCTAAATAAATGTAGGAAGCAGCATAGACTCCTCATATGGAGAGGAGAAGCAGAAAAGAGACAAACTGGGTGATATTTAGGGTTACAAAACAATCCCTTCTCACGAGAGACAGATCGACAATAAGTAACTGTTGCCACAGTAAAGAAAAGGAAGTGAGTTGCACACAGACAACAGGTATTCAATTACAGACTATTGTTCTGACTCCCACTCCCAGGGATGCCAGCAAACATCAGCCTGTCAACAGCAGGGTGGGAGAAACACGCGCGTGCATGTGTGTGTTTTTGCAGTTTAGGAAAAGAAACAGAAATAAAGGTGTGCGTCTGAGTGAGACCAAAATATCTCACGTTAGTCAGTATCCGAGGTGAGCCTGGCCTGAGGCAAGCCCCACAGAAATGGAGAAATAAATGACAGGCTCCATCTCATAGCGAACACCTAAATCAATCAAGCTTTCATTAGCTCAAGTGAGAGCTGTGCAAAGACAGTGAATGAAGTCACAGACTCAAAAGTGACAGGACGGGTCACAAGAATAGATGCAAGCATAAAAATAGGATGACAAAGACAGACGGAGACAAAGCCGACAGAAAGGACAAAAGATAGACGTGAGAGGGGCTGGGATAATCAAATTGAAATATTGCTGATGCACCAAAATCCCACTTGAAACTCTTCATACCTGGGAGTAGTTTCAAAATTAGGATGAGTGACCAAAGTCAGTGATTGTCCCCTATGTTATTCTTGTTATTTTTCTTATTTGCTTGGAGTTGTCACCTTCATTCATAATAATAATGTTAATGATAAAAAGTTAGGAAAAAGAAATGGCGTTCTTTGGAAAGCTGAGTTCAAGTGCCCCAACCACACTCTGACCTGATTACTGCCAGATTTGTAGAATTGTGAAATCTCTTAAACAGAACCTGTCTGACCTGTCTACATGAAGTAGCCTGAAAGCAACATCATACACCGATCCAAAGAAATAAACAAAACATGGGCAACAAAGTCACTGACATCTATCAGTCTGGAAATGATTATATAGCAATGCCATTAAGAGTCATTATCCACAAATGAAGAAAAAGGGGTGAAATTATTGTGCCAATGGTAAAAAAAAGTGGCCTCTGCCTGAAGCTAAGTTCTTCAAGCATCTTGGTGACATGTTCCAAGAGATAGATTGATGGTTCTGGGCCTTAGCCCCTCTTCCACTCAGATGAGGCAAAAAAAAATTTGGCTTTTTGATTTGCTGGTCAGTACAAGTGCCATCCCTCTCCTGTTCATGGGATATGGATCATGACTGAAAGAATGAAATTCTGTATACAGACACCTGAAATAGACTTCCTCAGTAGGGCGGCTGGGCTTAGAGGTAGAGTCATCTAGGCAGAGTTTGGAGTAAAGCTGTGATTCTGGATGGATGGATGGATGGATGGATAGATGGACTCAGTTTTTTGTGATCTGATCTTTTGTGATCATGATCTGCTTTCCCATATTCAGAAGAAGATAATTACACATGGTAAGTAGGTCAGTAATTTCTAATGAAAGGGATTGATTATCGTCTGGGTAACGTTTATAAAAATATGTTTAGTAAATTGTATTTTAGTGTCAATCCATTACTCAGATATCCCCAGTTATACAGTATGCTCACATTAAGGGCAACAAATTACTAACCTGTTGTCTATCTCATGTAGTCTGAAAACCATTCCACTTTGGACCAAAACAGCTCTGACTTGTTAAGGGTATAAACACAGGACTGATTATCCTGCTTAGGTGTCTACTAGTAGGACACTGTTATTGAATCCTTTGGTAATGGCGAGAAATGTATACATTATGACCCAATGTTTAGTAGCAGAACAATTGATAGAAAGATACATATGCGGTGTTGAGTACATATTGATATATTCTGTCAGACACCCCTATATGGTTCACTGTCCATGACAAATGGAGCTAAATGGAAAGATTACAGTACCAAGGGACTCCAGGTTTATTTTCTACTGGAAACAACCATGTCGGAAATATTTTTGTTCTGGTACAAAAATAAATGTTAGAGTAATGCATTCAGGAACTGAGGTTGTTATTATCATGTAATTTATTAAAGAAAAAACAAAGTTTTCACACTGGATGCTCTTGTAGTGATTTAGGATAGATAAGTGAAAAAGAGAAGAGAGAGCCCATGCATGCACGGGGAGAACATGCAAAAAGACCTTCTTGCTGCAAGGCAATAGTACCACCAATTGTGGCAACGTGTAGCCCCCCAAACAATCCCTTTAAAGTCTATGACTTCTGCAGAAAAGTCATAGGGAAATTATTTATTGAATCCTAACAGTACACCATGGTCAGTGAAAATAAATGGTAAAATCAGTACCTTCAATTATGCAGCAAAGACCTGTGTTATTCTAGTTTGTGTAAAAGGTTAAATAAAGGCAAGAATACGGGCAGTAAAACAAGCAATGGAGTATATTGCAGTTTAACAGAAGAAACCAGCAATTTGCATTGACAACCGGTGAGCTTATACATATTCAAAAAATTAGAATAAGTGTTCCAGTGAGGCTTGTTTGTCAGATAAAATAACAACCTTTACGCAGCTATAAAACATACCTTTTAAAAAGCCCACATTTATTTCTCTAATACATTTTTTATATTGGTCTGATGTAATATTCTAATCTTAAATGTCATATTTAAATTAACTTAAAGCAGAAAATTATCATAATTAACAGAACTAAAGGCTTGAAAACATCAGTTTGTGTGCAGTTAATCTATATAATGTGTTTCACTGAATGACCTAAGTTACTGAAATAAATTAACTTTTCAGCAATATTTATTGAGGGTCTGTTGAATACAGAGGGAAGAGTGGAGAATGACATTGAATGCAAGAGTGTTAATCAGGGGATTATGTGGAGCAGCTGAGGCAGAAGGTAAGCAGGGACACTAATTAATTCAATTCAATTCAATTCAGTTTATTTATATAGCGCGTGTCGTCTCAAGGCACTTCACAAAATTCAGGTACATACATTCCAATTAATCTTAATCATTGAACAGTGCAGTCAGATTCAGTTATTTATTCAAATTGGATAAAAAGTTTTTCTATCTAATTAACAGGGATGGAGCTGAACCAAGACATAAAAAACTACTAAAAAAGGGGGAATGTGTAAAAGAGATCTAGCAGAAACAAAATTTAAATGTACAAAGAACAAGAATAAGAATAGACTAAGAAACTATGCACAAAGGAATGAACTAATATAGCAACACCATGGAGAAGATAAACAACAGGGACATGATACAAAAGAAATCCAAACACCTAAGGATCATAACATTAAATTGTCTTGAATCATCCATTTCCCTTATAAAGTCCCATTGCTTTTTTCTTTCACAAATATTCCAAATCTTACATAACAGGAATAATCACTTCAATGAATTTTCTTCCTTTGTATAACTTAACAGAGCAGATAATATTGTGGAGGGAAAAATAGTTTTGGTGACATGGCATGGGATAGTACAGATTACTTCAGCAGCCAAGGTCAGGAAAATGAAAAATTTAGCTGCTGAAACCTCTTTGCAGATAATGGAATAATCCATCACCTTTGTTTTTTTTCTCTCTCTCTCTCTCTTATTCATGGGACCAGGCCCCAGAAACCGATCTGATAAAACAAACATAGATGAGAGATTACATTGTGTAGCATACAACAAAACTAGAAAATAGAAAAATATTAAATAATTAAATTCAGAGATGCCCTTATTACAATTTTTCCTTTAATTATAGTTTACCATGTCTGGTTTGCCAATTTGTAATTGTTTTCCCAGTATCTTTTTAACATTTTTTTCCTGATTCCTGAGTTCTATGTTTTTTCCTAAGGTCTTGCTTCTTTCAATGATTTTAAATGTTGTTCACTTAAATATTGTCTTTCTAAGTGTTTCTCCCTTCTTTTAGGTTTTGTATTTTGTGTGCCATGTTTGTTTCAGCTACTGTTGTCATTCTGTCTCTGCTTACGCCTGCTATTGGTTTGGCTCCCACCACCTGCAACATGTTAGCCATCATTCTTCCTCTGTATGTGATACGTCATGATTTGTTTTTGTTCACTGTGAGATTCTTGTGTCTCTTTTGGCTGTCAGCCTGTCAAATTTATTTGTACCTTGAACTTTACTTTCTTTGATTTTTTCTGCCACATCAGCATCTTTGTTCTTCCTAAAAAAGCCCAAAATGTCTCATCCACCTGCCTCTTGCTTTTGAAGCATGCATTTGGGTCCTCTACTCAACTATTCAGTGTTACACAGCAAAGCAAAAATATATTGTCAAGAATTTCCCCAAGAGAGGAAAAAGGTGATTAATAATTACCCGTGTCTTAAAAGTTAAAATCTTGAGTTGCCAAATCAATATGGATCATTAATTTGGTGATTTGGTTGCTCTTGAAGTGCCAAACATTTCCCTTTTCCTACTTCCAAAGTCTGCAGATCAGAGAAACAGAGAAATAAAAGTATGTCAGGCTAATAATATTTCAGGCCAATAATATGACCACCACCAAAATGAACGTAATCTCTCTTGTTTGTAAAGCTTGCCATACATATGGCTGTAAAAAAAACAAAAAAACAAGATATTTTCAGCTTTTTTTGTGTTGCCAAGTTTTTAAAGATTAGCTGAACTGTGTTTACTGCACAGGATGATACGTTAAAGAAAATAAAATGTTTGCACTGTAAAAGTATTCCAAAATGGTTCTTTTTTGCCCAGGATTAAGGGTTTTACTTGGATGGTTTCGGAAGCTGTTTGGATCACCTATTTTAAGACAGACAATTTTCACCTTTAAGTTCCCATGCACAGCAGAATGTCTTTACCACATTAAACTACCTGGTACTTGTATGACCAGTTTACTAATCTTGTAATAAAGTGTTTGTGTAATAAAGTGTTTGAAAAGGGTTGTGGATCCTGTGTTTAAAATAATTTAACCACTGTTCAGGTAATTTAAACATATTGACTTATTAACAATCCAAAAACAAAAGGTGAAAAGTCAACAGATATGTTGTAAATTTAATGAGATGGACTAAAAGTGAACTACAGAACATTTCATACTGTGGAAGCAGCAGCGAATTTAAATAGAGGAAACAGTCATAATTCAGAGCAGAACATATTTGCCCGCAAGAATTGGCTTTCTAAGTATGTGTTGCAGTTTTAAGATACAATAAAACAGGATGAAAACACAAATCTCACTCTTAAATATTAAAAAGAATCCATGCACTCAACTCGCAAGAGTATTATTCACCTTTAAACACATCTCTTATTTCTTTACGACAACATTTAACACAATGGTGGTGGAATATGTCAACAGTCTTAGACAATCATTAAATTTGGATTTATTCCAGCATTACATAACAATATGTATCTGTTTAGAGTTGTGAAATCTGCCTTCAGAGGTAATTAAATAACAGAGTGAACGTGTCTTACCTAAAGAGCTAATAGAGCATACTGGACAAAAGGACTGTACTCCTGTTATCTTTAAGGAACCATCAACAAAAACTCTGCTTTTCTGCAAAGATGTTTACAAGACAAGGAGAAGACAGTTCTGTTTGATGCGGAATATACTACTCCCATGGTGCTTGCTCTCCTTTGGAGAGAGCCTTCTTTTCAATAATTGTTTTCACTTTGACACTAGGCATATTTCCCTGTAGGGCAGTTCCATAATAGTCTCATATCAGTTCTAATCTTGGTTTCATATCTGATACTCTCCACACTGACCAAGTTCTTTTTTCTCTGTGAGTCTATGCCCTTTTTCCACTTTGCTCCACTTTCAATGGAGTCAAACAACGGAGTAACCCAATGAAAGGGAGCTAGCACTAGAGTTAGCATTTATAGCAACAAATATTGTAACTTTGCTTTATTTGTTTTCTGATTTCCTGGAAATCGGTACTTGTTGAATCAAAACAGGAAATTTCACTTTTTTGTCTTTTTGTATTGTTTCACACTGTTTTATAAATCATTTGAATTTTATTTGAGGAAAACTTTTCATACAAACAAGACTAACAGAATGGACACCATTCAAACAGATCAACTAAAATAAAACAGACTTTTGGAGGATGAGCAACTGAGGCAACAGAATATTTTATTAAAAAACTGAAAATAAATAGAAAAATTTATAACAACATAAAAATTCTGAAATAAGCCATACCAGGAGGGCTATCATTAGCTGTACCGCTCCAGCTGGCTGCAGGAATGCTTTTGCTTTGCGTTTTTGCCTCGTCTCAGTTTTGCCTTTGATTGTCTCTATATTGTTCTTGCTATGCTCTGCCTTATGGCTTGACTGGACTCATTGAACTGTTTCGCATTTTTGAACATAATATTCTTACTGGACAGCAAGACTGATGGGCGGATCAGCTAGTGGCATCGGGTCTAACACAGCCCTTACCACAATGTAATTGTTCTGAGGGAATGTGTGTGCTGAAGGGTTTTAATTCAAAGTGCTTTTTATGCGCGGTTGTTTTTATTTTTAATTCGGCAATAAGTTGCTTTACGTTTTAATGGTTAGTGTTTTTCTTTTCAGCTAGTTTCCAGTTGGTGTGGTCCCCTCTTGGTGGTGGCATCCCTTTCCTGCGTCCTTTTTAGTTTGCTACTTCCCCTCCGGTAAGCCTCAGCTGAATTGCAATTATTATTAATTATAAACACACTTTTGTATGGATGAAACTAGGCCTCCCGTCTTAAGTGACACAAACCTGAGCATCCTTTTTTAAATGAGGTTTTTTGTTTTAAATTTAAAACAAATTCCTAGGGTGAAACTCCCCTTGTGACGTTGTTTTTTTTTTTTTTTTTTTAACTGTGTGTCCTATCAACGAGAACCACAAGTACACCAGCGGGCAGAGACACCAACCACCGGCAGGTAGTGTGGCGGGGAGGAAATAGGCCCCATTTGATGGGGGGCCTAAACTGATCCAGGAGAGGAAGCAGTCCAAGACCTAACCTCACACAAAAAGCAGGCACACACAGTCACAATCACACATTCCCACCCTCATATGTACCCAACGTAAAGACAAACAACAATGGATGTCGTACACTCACATACACTCACCTGCTGTTAGTTCTTAAGACAAAGTGTCAAATATGACCTCCCACTTAGTTGCCACAATTTTTGAAATTGTTGCCAAGATAGGAAATTCTTAGATGAGGAGACTGGTGTTCCATCCTTTTACTTTTGGTAAATATTTGTGTCGAAGGAAATGCACCAGCTAGTCCTTGTGGACGTGTGGTGAGTATTTGTCATAAATATGAAGAAAGAGTTGCAAGAACTGGGAAATTTCGTTGCATGAGAGACTGAGCCAAGAACAGGCATCTGCCAACCCTATCTCTGGGGCTGTGGATTCTACCTCAGCTGCAACACTGGTGTCTCATAGTACAAATGTTTCCATAATGGAAAACTCTGTTTGTACCTTGTGATAGAAAATGCCCCATGTTTAAGGGGAGAGCTGGTATAAGTCCAGCTGCGTGGCTTGAGGAGGTACGAGCATGCGTGATCAGACATTTTGTAGTTTAGATCATCTGGAAGGAGAAGCACGGAAAGAGATCAAATATTGCTCTGCATTTATGGTTTTTGATATTTCTGAAAAAATAATATCTCTAACAAGATTGAGTTTTTAACTGAAGTTTGGTTAAAAAGGCCTCATGATGAGATGGCATGTCAGAACAGTTTTACAGACATAGCTGTAATTGTATCTGTCACCTGCAATTGTAGCGGATAAAACATTGTCTTTAATCTCTGTAAAACAAGGATAGTGATATTACGTCATTTATTTTTTCTTTATTGATGAAAAATCTCTTGCTTAGTTTTTCTTCCAATACATCTTCAACAGCATTATAATTTTTGGCATGGCATAGTTTATCTGTGCTCTGTTACTATGTAGACAAGTGTAATCAAAGACACTTCTGAAGAAGAGGAGCTGATTTAATAATCAGTTTGGCCAGAAATGGATTGCTCTGTGGAAAAGAAGAGTATGAATCTGAGGAAAGCTCTGTGGTTGTGTGTGTCTCTAAAAAGATGGAGCAGTGCAGACGGAAGGGGGGAGAAAGCAAGACCTGAGGGATACAGTGGAGTGTCAGGAAAATATGGCTCAGAGGGGGAGGACAGGAAAAGGGGATCAAGGACTGTAAATAGGAGGAGAGAGAAGTTGGAGGTTAGGGAGGTGGAGAAGGTTAGTGTTGGAAAAGAGTTGGAAAACATTATTCTTTCCTTTATGATGTTGCAGGAGTTTGTTTAGCTCAGTGCTATCAAAAGGCATCAGCGAAGATAAACAGCTGGCCTTTCACAGCATTTTCAGTGTATTTCAGAGGATTGACAAATACGAGTACAAAACAGCATTCTATACAAGTATTACACCTGATACTTCAGAATGTCTGGGTGCTATCTGACACTGGGTAAGTAGCGCATTGTGTTCCAGATTGGCGAGGATCATTTTTTTAAACAGTTTTGAGTAAATGGAGGAGCATTCCCATTGAAGCAACACAAACTTCTGGTCAAAAGCATTTCAGCTGTATTTTCAGCTGTATAAGATGTAAAAACAAAAGAATAAAGCATCAGTGACACAAGAGCAAGAAAAGATTGCCCTATGTTCTGGAGGCTGTCCCTTTTTTGGAGACCAATTTTTCACCCTGTTTTGGGGTGTTTAATAACAGGCTTACTAGATTTTAGACTTAAAGAAACATTCTTGCACAAAAAATTGGATTAAGCCTCTAAAACTACTCAAGTGTTGGTTTTCAGGATAAAGCCTGAATGTAAGGATTTTCCTTATACATTTAAAGTGAATTTAAGTCACATAAATTGCCAGAAGTAATCAGAATATTTTTATATGTCCAGTTACACTTGTAGTTTGATCTAAGCTTTTTACAGAAGCTAAAGTTGGTTATGTGCCATTAGTTGCCACTTTAAGTTCTGAGTTAATTAAATGCATCCTGTATCCAGGTTTTTGACAGTGCCTACCTGCAAGTCTCACATATTGCAAAGATGTTGAAAATGGCAATGAAGCCCCGTTACTTGGATTGCCCCATTAAACATGTAAAATTTTTCTATTATTTTATACACTGTTGGGACTATGGATTTCAACATTGAAACTCCGGTATACACTTTTCTGGAGTTGTCAGAATGGATTGCATTTGGCAGACTTTCGGCACAACTTCAGAAAGGGAAAAGGGGGGTAACAGCAGACTTCCCATGATGCCACTGGCTGTATAAAAACACCCCCTTTCCAATGGCCCGATCTCTCCAAGCCGGTTGACCATCGGACCAGAAGCAGACACAGCCGCTGAAGTCTTTTTGCTGGCAAAAAGACTTAACTCTTCAAACTGGATCCAAGAGTCTCATATGATCACCGATCATATGCAAAAGTTGAGTGTGGAATGAATTGCTGTTTGTGTATCCAGTATTCATTCACGAACGGGGAATTAAGGTACCAGCACTGTTTGACTCTCTCTCCGAGCCCTGCAGACGCACACGGTGTTCAAGAAAGTCCCCAGCAGAGACGCGGTCTCTAAAACCCGAGTGAAGCGGTTTTCCTTGCCTGAGAGAAGGACGACGAGTAGCCGCATCACCGGTAACGTGCAGTTTTGGCCGGCCGACAGAACGGGCCGCCCACCCACAGCTTCGTTAGGCTAACCACTTGTTGACTGTGGACGTTTCTTCAAACTTCGCTGCCCCGGACATCTTTTCCTCAACATGGTCAGAGGTTAGGTTTTGGCAGAGTGAATAATAGAATAATAGTTAGGATGAAATGATCTGAACGTTTTTCATTTTATGAAGTTTGGTTTTGTTTGTGTGAAACTGCTACCTTAGTGCTAGCAGGCTATCTGCAACACGTGATCAGCTTTGTGTTCTGTGTTTGTGTTTTTAAAGTTAAGACAAACTTTAGTTAAAGGGTGATTTTAAACACAGAAGGTTGCTCATAACGCGCCGTCCGCGCTTATGCATTTTAACCCTTTTATTAACCCTGGTATTTTGAAGGTATGTGTTTGGTTCTGGTGCTAAGCTAAGCTATTGACCTCCTTTGTTAGCTTAACTGCTAACAGCTTTAGAACACGTGCTCACTACAGAATATTTAACAGAAAGGTTGTTAGTTTCAAGTTACTGAATAATGGTCTCTAAACATTATTCTACCAAATCTGATAACTAAGTAAACACCATTAAGCCCCATTTCTCCAGAAAGATTTGGCTCTTTTCCAAATATTCCCTTAATAATATTTCTTCAAATATTATTTTAATAAATAAAGGCAACTAATTAGACACCATTGAGAATTAGTCATCCAGAAGGTTGGTTTTATTCAGCAGATCATTCTTTAAAACATTATTTTATTAGAATAATATTTTATCTGATCTTGCATTGTGAATGGTCGTCTAACGTTTGCTGAATATTGGCTAAGTTAGTTCCAAGACTAACTTAACTTCATTTCCAGATTCTTCAAGATAATCCTTGGTTCTCAAACATAAACATTGCATGGTAATGTTGCATCACTCTTCTGGTCATGGTTTCAACCATCTTTAATCAACTTGTTTATATTGTACATAGCCCATTAGTCTTCCTTATTCTTTAATTCTGCTTGGTAGTTTAGTTGGATTGTTTTAGCATAGTAAAGAGTTTGTTGATTGAAATATATTTGACTTTGAGTTGACTTATTTTTGTTAAATTCTTGTATTTTAAAAAATTGTGTGAATTCATTCCATGCGTGTACAGAGTTTATGCTGCTCAATAATGTCAGAGCTTGGCTCACACCTTTCAACTTTGTCCTAATACCATCGCCTTACTGGGTTGGTATTCACAGGACAACCCTTAACAGAGCGAAATATTATTTGATAAAATATTAAAATATTAAATGATGTCAGCTTAATAATCACAACACATTTTACACAAGTTCTGTGTGTCTTCATTTTCTGTTTTCTATTTGTTTTAAACTGGCTTTAACTTTCTACAGTAGACCTTTTTAACATGTTTACCAAAATATATCGTATGGTTTCTTGGTCTCATTTCAACCTTCCACTGTTGAGCTTGTTAAATGCGCATCCCCATGTTACTCCCACAACACATTTTTTCCCCTCTTGTATGTTTTTTTGCATCTGTATTTTTGCATGTAAGGGGCTTCAATCTCTTGTTCTCAGCTTATCACACTGAATTCAGAAAGATATGGAGAGACTAGAGATGCAGAATGTGCGGGCAGACAACACAGCAGGCTAAGAGATGGTAAGCTGCTTCTTCTTGTGCTAGAAAGAAAGGCCAAATGGAGTGTATAGCACAAAAAAGAACAAACAGGGTACAAAATTGCAAAAATCACATTGCTTGCCTCATATCTCAATGTTCTTGCCTCATAGCTACTGATTTTGCTTCTTTTTTATGACAAATTGGTACTGCATTTCTATTTTTGTTTCTCATTAAAATTTGAACACTGACAGTAATATAATGGTAAATCTAGCAAATCCCAAGGTTTTGCATCCTGTTTAATTAAAATAAATACTTCTGCACAATATAGCCTGTATTGTAGATGATGACAGTAATGGGAGGTTTTAACTCAAAACCTGAAGCTATAAGAGTCAGTAGCCTCTAAATTTGAGGGACTGCTCATTATGTGGTTATTTCTCTAACCTATTCTGGCTGTGCCTGGTCATGTGTGCTATACAAGTACTGTGATGTTTCCTCTAAACATCATCAGTGGATTTATTCATGCCTTATTATAGCCAAAGGCATGTGATCTGTGATATAGCTGAAATTGCATTTTCGTCTCAATTGCCCTCAGTCAGTCTTGGCTGTAAATGCTGAAATTCCTTATTATATGACTGTCATTGATGATGTTTTCAAAAAGGAAAAAAAATCAAGAAAGTCAAAGAAATAAAATAATACATGTAGGCCTTGAGTAAAGCACACAATAAGCTCTACCTATATGAATCTAAACCTTTTGACACACTGAAACAGTGAAAATGACTATAGGCAGTGAAAACCATTATTAGCCCAATTATAGCCCTGGATGGGAAAGGGGCAAACAGACTCAGCACGACAGCAAGACTGAACAGCAAAATGACACCTCAGGGAATTCATTTGCAAAAAATATTGCAGAAATAATGAAGTAGATTTTTTTTTTACCATTATTGAGGAAGATATATGGCAGTAGGGAGAGAAGTCTACAAAAATGTGAAGGATTCTTTATCCATGTTAAATCATTTCTGACATTTTAGTGTTCAGTTCAGGTAAGAGCTTCTTTGACATGGAGCTCTATACATGAGAGCAAATTGTAAGGGAAATATTTATTTTAGCATTCTATTATGCGATAGATGGCTCTTTCATGTTGGCAGGGATTTCATGCTGTGCTTTGGTGAACCTATTAAGAAAAATAATACAAAAAATGTTCAAGAGCATTTACCAATGAACACAACTGGAAGGGACTTTTTGTAAATATCACTGTTGGGACCCTAAGCCATGGATTTCAACATTAAAACTCCGGTACAAACTCTTCTGGAGTTTTCAAAATAAATTTCATTAAACAGACTTTCAGCACACCTTCAGAAGGGGAAAAGGGGGGTAACAGCAAACTTCCCATGATGCCACTGGCTGTATAAAAACACCCCCTCTCCCACAAGCCGACCTCTCCAAGCCGGTTGACCATCGGACCAGGAGTAGACACAGCCGCTGAAGTCTTTTTGCTGGCAAAAAGACTTAACTCTTCAAACTGGATCCAAGAGTCTCATATGAAACACCGAAACATAGCAAAAGTTGAGTATTGAATGAGTTTCTGTTTTTTGTATCCGGTATTCATTCATGAACGGGGAATTAAGGCACCGGCATTGTTTGACTTTCTCTCCGAGCCCTGCAGAGGCACACGGTGTTCGAGAAAAGGTCCCCAGCAGAGACGCGGTCCCCTAAAAACCCGAGTGAAGCGGTTTTCCTTGCCTGAGAGAAGGACGACGCCGCATCACCGTTAACGTGCAGTCTTGTCCGGCCGACAGAACGAGCCGTATCTTAAGCCACAGCCCCGGAGGTCAGGTTAGCCGAAGCTAACCACTTGTTGACTGTGGACGTTTCTTCAAACTTCGCCGCCCCGGACATCTTTTCCTCAACATGGTCAGAGGTTAGGTTTGGGCAGAGTGAATAATAGAATAACGGTTAGGATGAAATGATCTGAACCTTTTTCATTTTATGAAGTTTGGTTTTGTTTGTGTGAAACTGCTATCTTAGTGCTAGCAGGCTATCTGAAGCACACGTGATCAGCTTTGTGTTTTGTGTTTTTAAAGTTAAGACCAACTTTATTTAAAGGGTGATTTTAAACACAGAGTGTTGCTCATAACGCGCCGTTCGCGCTTATGCATTTTAACCCTTTTATTGACGGTATTTTAAGTGTGTGTTTTGATTCTGGATGCTAAGCTACCAGCCTCCTTTGTTAGCTTAACTGCTAACAGCCTAGGCCACGTGCTTGCTGCTAAAGAGTATTTACCCAGAACAGTTTAGTTTTCAATCCAGTAAATAATGTCCCCAACATCATTTTACTACATTTGATAACTAAGTAAACACCATTAAGCCCCATTTCTCCAGAAAGATTTGGCTCTTTTCAAAGATATTTCCTTAAATAATTTACCGTTACCTTTAATAATATTTCTTTAAACGTTATTTCAATAAATAAACGCAGCTAATGAGACACCATTGAGAATTAGTCATCCAGAAGGTTGGTTTTATTCAGCAGATCATTCTTCTATTGTAACATGTATTGCATGGGAATTCGAGGGGAACAGTTTTGTGAAAAACAATTATTTCTTAAAATGAGATGTTTTCCCTTTGAATACATGTACTGGAAATAAAGGCTGGAATTGTTTTGGAAGGTATTAGTTTGTAATTATACTACTGCAGTGAAAGAATGTTCAATTTTAATGCTTTTTACGCATCTCTACGAGGGGTGCTGGTAAATGTGTAGGGTGCTGTGAAACTCCTAATTTTTAATATATGAATATGCTGTGAATATTTGATCATAAATTGTAATGCCCCCTTCATTCAGTCAGCGCAATCATAAGAGTAAAGGAAAGTCTTGGGCTTTATTTCACGGAAGTGGTAAAATTAAAAGACCAACATGACTATTCACAACATCTGCTAATCTAAACTGGGGTCGTATTAGTCTGTAGATACTTTTTTGTTTTTGTTTTTATTATTTTGTTTTCAGAGTTTATCTTGCATAAAAAAAAGCTGGAGAATAATGATGTAGACTGAATGGGATCACATAATCTTTTGTTGTTTTGTCCCACAAATAAGGCAACGCCTTAGAGTCACTTGGAAAGAGGAAAAGGGAGAGGAATAAAGAGAATAAAAAAATCACACATTAAAAATAGGGAATCAAACTTGAGTTTTGGTTTTTATTACCACAAAGAGTAAACACAATCGGATTTGTATTTTAAAAAACCAAAGTTAAAGGATTGAATAAAATGCATTGTTTGAAAATTGTTTTTAAGTGTTCTAAATTAAAACCAATGAGCTCCCTTAGGTCCTGATTCTGTCTCGTCATAAGTGATGAGCCAAGTAGTAGGCTAAAAAATACATTTCAAAATAAAACACATTTCAGCACCTGAATGTTTGTATTACCCTCTGCGGCTTTTGTTTGAAGTTTTTACAGGAACATGCCAGACCTTGTAAATAAAAAAACTATATAATTCTAACTTGATTTTTGGCACAGTAAAATTAACTTTAAAAAAGATGCATAAATGCAGACTGAACTGTTCTGGTGTTTGGAATTCCTTTATTTCACACTGCTAGACACCCTTTTGGTTTGTAAACTTGTTCCGTGCCACTGCTGTGTTTGTATTGGATAAAGGATCGTCTGTGTGGAGCAGAATAAAGTCCCTTCACTCAAATGACATCTGCCACCCCTTCTTTGCGATGCAACCAGACACTCTTGAAGTGAAATGCTCCTCGAAAGCTTAGAAAACCATCAGATGGGAACAGAGGCAGCCAAATGCTGCTAAACAGAACCATGCCAATTCAACTGATTTTTAAATCATAATAGAGGACTGTTGCCCTCGAATTTTTCTTCTTGTGCTCACCTTTCCACCTGCACATGCGTGTGGTGCTAAATAAAACTACACTGAGTGCTAACTGTTAAATTCCTCCAAGCTCAGCTGCTTGAGCGTATGTGTTTTGAATAACTCTTGACTTCTTTTTCTATTTGGTGCCTGATCCAATTTTCTCTCTCTGTGAAGGTTTTGTACATTGTGGCATAGCTCAAAGCCTACTTCACTGCTCCAGTTCCCGTCTATTACATTCCAAGCCATTTCCAGCTTGAGAAATTTTAATTCTAAGATTTAACCTAAGTGGTGCATTTGTATAAAACATCCTTTATTAAGGTAACAGGTAAGATTTGTATTTTTCATCATTTGCCTGATTCATTATGACAACAGTACAGGGAATAAAAGATCAAAAGATTGCTTTTACTTCTCGAAAATTCAAATATAACAGCAGGGAAGCTGTATTTATAGTTGTTTTGAGAGTTTAAATTTAGAGAATTTGGAAAAAGACTCTTGACATGTGACCTAAATCTGTTAAGTCTCATAAAATCCTTGATGTTGTGCAAAAGTCGAGCTATTGAATATCTATAGTCATCGCATTTTTAGTGTCTGCCATACTGCAGTTGCATAGGTCGGCTTGGATGCAATATAAGGCCATGCTTTAAAACTGCTTAATGTTTCTGGCCGCCAAGATGGACTTTAACAGTCAGTTTTGCCAGCTGCTGGTGTAGATGGTAGTGCCAAAGATCCGAAAGCTCAGGAAGAGTGTTAGGGACATTGTGATGATGAAAAAGGAAACTAAGGAAAAAGGGGCAAATCATAGGCAATATCATCATTATAAAATTCAGCATTAATATTGCAATGTCAAGCTTAACTAGTATTGTATAGCCCTAACTAACAATGTTCCATGTTGGTAATTTAGGGCATTTCTCTTGCCTAAATTTGACCGTTTGCTTTGAAACAGCTCTAGTATGCTATTACTTAGACATGGGCTGCCATAAGATTTTGAGTCACCAAATCCAAAATGTAAAAAATGATCTACAATGACTTTAATTTAAAAACAAATAAGCAATAATTCCAACAGTTTCTAAACTAATATTGTAACATTTTATTTAGTAGTAGTAGCTAAGTTTAGAAGTAGTGTTCATGAATGTGCACTGGTGCCAAAGTTGGTGTCACTATTCTCGTAACTTATCATCATGCGTTCTCTGGCGTCTTATAATTTACTTTTTTTCTTTCACTCCTTCTCACATATTTTTTTGATTTTAGACAAGTCCAAACACAGTTTAACAGATGTCCTTGTCTTTGATGTTTGTATCCTGAATTTCATTTGGGCTTTTAGCAGACCGTCAAGCAATCACCTCTGAGAGAGGCTTTATTTTTAGAGGTGAAATTAGAGGGGATTGAAGTGGTCACAAGAGGAGGCCTCGGTCACACTTCAGACATTAGTTCTGCATACCGTTTTCATGGGAGCTCTACACCCATCGTTATTAGCACAGTGCTAATTAGAATGAGACAGAAAACCAGTCCCATTGAAATATCAAATATTAACTTGACTGTGACTTGCAGATCCATCATTTGATAGACACTATAATTAAGATAATGAATTTTGAATGAAGTAGCAGTTCTATTTAAAACACTGAGAATGTTTTGGGGCAGCAACCTAATTTAATAAAATGTTAAGGGTTTCAGCTTTGTCACCATTTAACTGTTTTATGAAATTTTGACATGTAGCAATTCCACATTGTCCAAAGTAGACATGTGTTCAGTATAGTAGAGCTATAGTAGAGCTAAGCTGCCTAAGTTTGTGTGTCTTTAGTTCTTCCTGTGAAAAAGATAATTGGAAATCCAATCCTTTTAAAGATTCTGGAGTTGTCCTCCAAACCTTCTTCCCAGTTGGTTGTGCCTTGCATACTTCTATAGAAAAGAGAACATAGTGAATCCTTATCAGGTGTCTAAGCCACCTGTACTGATGTGACCTCCAGAGCCCCATGGAGGATGTTTCCCTCTCTGAGCTGTGCATGGAATTCTCATTGATGAAATAACAACCAGGACTGGAGGCAAGGTGGAGCTTTCGCTGAGTCTGACATCCATGCCGAACAGCTCTGACTCAATGCAAGGTATGCAAACACTGCTTTCTGTATTCCCAAAACAGAGCCCTCAAAATGTCACAGGAAACCTGTTCCGACTGCTTTTAGGCCATGTGTAAACTGCAAAAGGAAAGTCATCGAGATATTCAATTAACTATTACAGTGCCAATAATATATATATGTTAAGTTTGTGTCAAAATAAGTTACCACTGTATGGTAGCTTCTTCTAATGGTTATAATTACCTGATATTCCATTTATGTGTACTAGTGCTATTTCAATAAATGTATCAAAGGAAAGTAACTAGGTATGTTTAGTGAAATTAAATATTAACCATGTAACGCAAATAGTAATCAAGAATATTTTAAGTACCTGTGACGGCTTACTTTTATTTTGTAAAATTACTTAACACATGCACATATAACTAGTTATGCCTAAACTCTGAAGGTAAACATTAAAGTTCCTTAAAATGCAATCACTAGTGTAGTCTTCCCTTCTGATGTTTTCATGAGAAATTTCCCTTAGCCAAGACGCTAACTCCGACTAAAATAAATGTATCCATATTAGGGATGTAACAATACACAAAAATCATGCTTTGGTATGTATTTGCTTTTTAAAGTCACTGTTCGGTAGGTTTTCATTAAGCTTCAATCGATAAAAATCTATAAAAATTCATGATTTTTTATTTATACTTTGGTCAGCAGTATACAAAGAATATTTGTATGTTTTACATTTTATTATGTTCTAAAACTTAAAAAAGTATAAAAGTATACAACTGACTGGAGATTTGGTTAGATTTTTTTTTTCAACAATAAAGTGGCATAAGCCTGCATAGCCTATGCATGGATAGACATTGTAAAACAATATAAACATTGTCAGTGTTGATGTTTAAGTTTTTTTAAATAAGACTGTGCCCATATTTATGAATAGAACATGGTTAAGTTATTTTAAAGTTGTTTTGTTTGTTTTATATTTAGACAACCTTGTGTCCCAGCTGCACCTGACTGCAGCATGCGCTGCTGCTGGGAAAATCACTTCTCATAAACAGCGATTCCTCTGACTAGCATGATATATGGAGTTTGGGCTAATTGGAAACTAGAGATGTTCATTTGGATTTCAGGTGACTTTCATCTAGTATCTGTGATGTTTACACTCCGCTTGAAGTTGTTTTGGGTGAGTAATTCAGTTAAGCACAGAGCGAGCTATGCTGTTGAAAGATGCTTATGCTGATATAAATTTTTGGTTTGGTTCATCTTTTTTCTCCACTGTAGCTTCATGAGAAACTGTAATGTTCCAAATAGTTTAGTTTAATGTTAACTGGGAGTCCTTTCATTTTTGTTTCGGTGTCACTTTTTAAAGTTGCATTGAGCACTTAGTTCGGCATATAAACATTCTGCACGTGTTCAGGTATAAATCAACGATGTATTGTGCGCACTGAACCTCCAGGGCTGTATCAGTTATTTTTGGTATGAATAGTTGTACTGTTACACCCCAAACCCCTTAGGTGCTTTTTTTGATAAAAAAATTATTTGTACGTTACTGTTTTATCATTGTCAAGTGTCATGCAGTGTAAATGTTAGTTTTTTGGAGATACCTGTTGAAGAAGTAACTCATTTACTTTTCCTCCAGCCTTGATGGTCCCTGTGCATTCTCTATAGTGTATACTTGCTTTAATTTGTTTTTTCCATTCTTTTTCCCATCATCGGTCTAATTGCATGGTTTCTGCTCGAGGACAAAACAGGAGCACAATCAAAATGTGAGATCTGACATGACCGTGGAAGTGGTTCCATTTTAAAAAGAAAAGGTTATTTCAGTTTCTGAGTTTCTGATTAGAAACCCTGTGGTTACATTAATTCATTATTATAGTCTCTTTGTTTTATACTTATCCAACCTTCTAAAACCAACTGCTCAAGGAAAAATAAAGGATAAAATGAAGGTGTTGTTCCTGGTTTGTTGAAACGGGTTGTCAGCTGAGCTTTTCCTGTTGGTATTTTTACAAATGGTGCTTTGTTGCACCTTTGCTGACATTAATGACAACTTGAATTATTTGAGGCTTGGATGACAGTCATGTGAAACAATATACTTTATCATTCAGATTTCAACATTCTCATACAGCAGTTGGCAGATTGACTTGGAACACTGTCACACTCCTTTTTTTAAATCAACATTTTTATTTTACATTTGGATTAAGATTGTGACTGTTTGCTAGCAACTTTATCATCAAAAAAATCTAAAGTTTAAAAAATGCCAATAGGTCTGCTATCTGCCCTCCTCGACTACCTGGCATGCAGTCCTTTATCATCAATTACTGTGGAAATGTTCTTGTTTTCTTCCAGGCGGTCAACTTTATGTTTCATTAGGATGGCACCAAACAAGCATTTCTACATCAATGCCTATGCCAAAGCAGATCCAGGGTTCATTACCGAATACCACTTTCAACCATTCATCCACAGTCCATGACTGCTCATTTTCAGCCCACTGTTATGCTTTTCTCTTCCATTTAGTTGTCAATAAATAATCTATTGCATGTATATCCCTTTTTCTTCTCCAGATTTCTGACAATTTGACCATGAACACTAAGTCCTGCTTCTGCGCAGTTGCCTGTTTTTTTAATTTTGATTCTGATTTTCCACTTAGTCCAATATTGTTTTGAATTTTCGGTCTAGACAGTTTAAAGTGAATTTTTGTCTATCTGTTTCTTCTTCCTATTCACAACATTGCCATTTTGTTTGTGCTTGCTCAGAATTTCAGACCCAGCTAACTGGGAATAAACAAATTTTTTTTGCAACATTCTGTGCTGTTTTATATTCTTAAAGGAATTTCATAATTAGCTCCATTTGCATAACGTTGCAGAGGTTTTCGTTTTAGATGTGAAAATCACAGGGTAATTCCATAATTCTTCCCTCAATATTGACCATTTTTTTCCTAACTTGAAAAGAATGTATGCTATTAATTCCAACAATATCAGTTTATTTTGTAAGGTAAATTGAACATTCCAAAGCCATATTGTCATACTTGTTAAATAAAACAGTTTTGAGTCAAATCTTTGATTTAAAACAAATGAACAAACATCCAAGAGTACTGATTCCTTATATTTGCCAGGAGTTGTACAGGACCACAACAGTAAATATATAACAATGGCATGAACCCACATTGATAATAGATGTATTTTGAGTTGCTTTTCAAAATGAAGCACATCTTTTGCTTATTTGTCCACCTCTTTTATTACTGAAAACAATATTTGCATCCATGCTATCTGAGCACTGCAAAAAAAACGTAATGATTGGATGATGCCTAGCGTGGAAAATGTACTGTAAGTCAGTGCTGAAAATTATATTGCACATTCTGTTGAGGGGGGAGGGGGGGATAATGGAGATAATAGAATATACATGAACTGCTAATGTGGAGACACTGAGAGCCAGATTTAGTGGCAATTATTAAACCGAAAGCAGCGCGAATTCGGCACATTAAACAGTTCGTTCTCTGTGATGCATCCAAAACAATTTCTTGCCTGAGTAACCATACATGCTTGTTTTGCAATCTGATTAAGATGACTCTCGGTCAGAAAAGAGACAGGAGGCAGTATCTGCCTATTCTCTGTTTTCTCCCCCCACTTTTTTTCTGTCAACTTTCCTTTTCCCAATATGTTTAATAACAGTCATCTGAAACAATAATTCTGAAATTCTATAAAAACAGGCTCTTAGAAATGCAGAAAAGCTATTAACATTGGTTCCGTTAAACTACTAATATAAATAGAGAAAGATACTTTGGAAAACATTGGTAATTGGATGTTTCCACAATGTATGAATTTGTGGAGGGGTTTTGTGTGCATGTTTACAAGCAAGGACCATGCGACAAAGATATGAGTTTAAAGGTTTATTGAAGAAAGGGGTCAAGGGGATAGATGGATTGGGTGTGCGTTTGAGGTCATCTGGGGAGATCTGCTGATGAAGGCTTGGGAGTAGGAGATTCTCAGGGAATGGCTTTTCTCCAGCCCACTTTGGACCATCCAGATGGAACCTGCAACTAAGAGGAGTGGATAGAGATGAAGAATGAGACTAGGAAATAGAGAAAAAGATTTGGTTGATTGGATGAAGAGCAGAAAGAGAGATGAGGTGAGATCTGGTTGAGGGTGAAGGAGAATGGGATTAAAACTTTATTTAACGCAAAGCAAAAGAGGAATGCATTGACTCTAACCTAAACAGACCTCATGTGATCTGACACTAACTTAGCTGAAAAGTTTTCACCACAAGGAATTAAAGAGGAGGCTAAACTCTAACATGAATAGTTGACCAATACTCAAAGCACTAGTTGAAGCAAAGATCAGACCTGATTTGCTTTAAAGACCTACTTCGGGCAATTCTGGAAGTGACAGAGCGAAATTTCAAATTTGACTGTTGAATATGATCAGATCACTTAAAAAAACAGTTGTTTCCCAGTGGCCTGCAGGCTAATTATGTTAATTGCTTGATAAGTCTATTGAACAATCTGTTGCTACATGGATATTTTTATTAAATTCATTTTCCATTGGGAAGTTCAATTTCCAGTATCTTGAACATTGTAGCAGTGTTCAAAAGTCATAAATATCGATGATCACTTGAAAAGTTGAAAAGGTTTTAAACCCAATGGTGATTTAGGGGATGGATAATGGAATAACCTTATATTACTTATAAATATGAACAGCAAAATAAAAATAAAAATAAGAAAATTATGCTTTAACATATTGCATTGATAAGAAATCCATCCATCCATTTCCTACACCCATGGGGGAGCTGGTGTCTATCTCCAGTACTACATGCAAAATGCAGGGTACATCCTGGACAGGTCGCCAATCCACCGCAGGGCAACACAGAGACACACAGGACAAACGACCGGGTACACCTAACGGCAACTGACAGAGACCTATTAACCTAACAGTCATGTTTTTTTTTTTTTTTGGACTGTGGGAGGAAGCCAGAGTGCCCAGAGAGAACCCACACATGCACAGGGAGAACATGCAAACTCCATGCAGAAAGACCCCGGCCAGGTGTCGAACCCAGGACCTTCCTGCTGCAAGGCAACAGTGCTAACAACTGTGCCATCGTGCAGCCCTTAAAAAGCCAGGTGAGACTATATTAATGCACATACATAAATCAGTGTCATAATCTGTCTCAAAATCTGTCCAAGATCCATTTGAATGATAAATTCTTAATGGCAACCACAGGTCCAAGGTGTGGAGGAAAAACAAAAGAAAATTTTGCAGGAATGTCACGAAATATTTTAAAGATTGTAGCAAAGTGTATGATGCAAACAAAACAATTCATTGGAACTGAATCTTGGCAAGATGATCAGCTTTCTTGTGGACTTGAGGGACAAAACCTCTTACTGGTTCTGTTTTTTCCTTGTCTGAGTCTCAGAACCATAGTAGCTCACTGTGCGCTTGAGCTTCTACGAGAGGAGTACGAGAGGTACTGACTGACCAATCATAAGCAGACTTGGGATAACTCGAGATAATTCACTTTAGACAACCAATGATAAAACTGTGTTTTACAATTTTCCTATCACATTCTTTAGACTCATCATATGTCAACAAACTATGATTATAGATAAAATTATGGGACAACAGTGACTCAGGTGGAAGGGATTTGTCCTGTTACTGGTGGGTTAAGAAGTTGTTGTGCTAAGGGTGTATTCACACTTGCCACTTTTGGTCCGCTTTAAACGGACCAGAGTTCGTTTCCCCCCTTAGTCTGGACCTTTTGTGCAGGTGGGAATACACTCAAGCGACCCTGGTCCGGACCAAACAACCGGACCGAGACCCACTTTTTGAGGTGGTCTCGGTCCGCTTCCAAACGGAATCTGGTGCGGTTCACTTATGGTCTTAATACAAACCGGCCCCGATCCAAACCAACTACAAAATGCGTACGTCTCTTTGAACATAAAAAGCCACCGTAGCCGGTAGCAAAGGTGTGTGTTGTAAGGTAATCATACCTGATAAGCAGTGTGTTGCTTAGCAACGCTACTGGCTTGTTGTGGGACAAGGCACGTAGAGAACGTCGGCGTTCAGCACGCATTCTCCGACGGGGTTCCAAAATTATAAATGGAACGTCTCAAAGTCTGTGTTGAATGAGCTGCTCTTGACTCTCACAATAATATTGCAGCTGTAATAACGGCACAACAAAACTGTTGTGCCGTTATTACAACAATAACTGCACCTCTGTGGGTGATTGTCACCCGCGTGGCTTTGCTTACAAGTAATAGTTCACTTGCAAAAAGTACAATGTGAAAACAAACCACACCAAATGAAAAAAATAAGTTTGCTTTTGGTCCGGACAAAACAAGCAGACCAAAGGACTTTCCTGGTGTGAATACACCCTCTATTGCTTCGAAGAATCCTTGGATACAAAGTTGACTACAGTTTGATGTTTGTGTTTCCGCCGATCGAAGGAAAACCAAAAGTTAAGTAATGATCTGCCGTTAGAGCATCCAGCATTTATGCTACAGGGTTATTAATACAATCTGTCTTAAACCTTTCTTTCTGAGTTTCTACAAAAAAGGAAGTCGGAAATTCCCCAGATGAGACGGTGTCTCTTACCAGTCGAGTGAAGCGGTTATTTGAAATATTTAACTTGGAGCTGAATTGTTTTGTTAATAATTTCAGTTGCTGATGTGAATTTATTCCATGTGTGCAGAGTTTGCTGTTTTGAGAATTCCAGTGCACGAATCACTTCCGTCTATTATTCTACCACTGCCGTACAGGGCTGGTATTCACAGGACATTACTTGGCAGACCAAAGGTTTTTTAAATAAATATTACAAAACTTAGGCATATTATTGCCCAACAAGCCATTAGGGGTTGAAAAGGCTCTGTCAGAAATTAATTTGTTCATCGCTGTTATCTTGATGGAATGCAAGGATGCAAAAGTTCAAACTGGTGAAGTGGAACCTTTTATGCTCTTAACTTAAACTTTAAACTGGATCTTAAAATGGACTGGACCAGCAAACCAAGATTCACAGTAATACAAACAGCATGTAGTAAAGGCATCGATTACTCTCTCTGTCGATAAGCATGTAGGCCTTAATCATACCAATAAACTCAGAACTAAAAAACCTGAATAACTGACATAATTTAAGTGTTTCAAAAATGACACAACATTTTCAAACAAATAGTAGATACTACGAATGTAATTAGCAAAAAGGATTAATGTAGCCATTTGGGAGAGTAGGTTGTCCAAAAAGATTATTTCTGTTTTGTTGGATTTAACCTAAGAAACTGTATCTTGATTAATGTTTCTAGTTCTAAGACAATTTAGGAAAGCATGAACAGAAGCACTGCTGTCAGCTTGTATATGCAGATAAAAGTAAAATCGAGAATGATTATACAGGTGGTCTTCAGGACTCATTTGATTGGTGGTGTTCATTTGATTTTAGGTGGTGTAGTGAAATACTTGACTCCAATCGCTCCTTGCCGTCAGTCTTCAGCTGATAGTGTGTTTAAAGGTGATCACTTACCTTTGAAGAGACTCCATATTTCCAAGAAATGTCATAATGTCAAACACAACAGAGCTGAAATGTGTACTCAACAGGCTGTTGGAAAAACAGTTTCATGATAAATTTATTACATTTCTTTTTTGTGTAGTTGGACCAAAAGTCAAAGTTTTTTGGCCCCAATGAAGGCTTTCACACATTTCAAAACGTGTGCTATGTAATGACTCCATCTGTTTTACCTTCTTTATTTTTTTCTGTTTTATATTGCATATAATGAGCCCTTTATTACATTGTCATGGATCAGTAGACCACATGAATATAACTGAGGCCTCATTAATTGTAGGTAACACATGTGCCTTTACTCTACTGTCAAGTTAAAATGTCTAATTAGAAAATGAAAAACATTAATGGCTTCCAGGTTCATTACATGCATTTGAGTCACAGCGTGTTGTAGCCAACAGATATGTTTATTAAGTTTACACTGGTAATATTCTAATCATAGATTTTTTTTGGAACGTGACTTTGAAATCCAATTTTGTAACAATCGTTTTTGTATATTTTGCCTTCTTGGATCCTGTACTTACTAAAGTATAAGGCAAGCACTAAATATTATTAGGGCTATAGAAAGGTATAAATAATGGCAAAAAATCTCAATGCCAGTAAATTGCAGCTAAGATGAAAGTACTTGAAACATAAATGTAAATATTGGTTACTCCAAATTTGACTACAGTTAGATTAAGGTTTTCATAAAAAAGCTCAATGGACCTTATATTGGAAAATTGATGTGCCTGAAAAATACCCAGTGTCACTTTTAGTTGTTTGTAGAGCATTGGCTTCGTAAACACCCAAAAATAAAAAATACAAAACGGAGAGGGTGAAGCCACGGCTAACGTAACATAACAAGTCCTGATGCAGCAGAGCACTGAATTTCACACCCTTGAAAACAGCAACACAAACTACAAAGACATAACATGACTTCATAATCCATATAATGCCGTTCATTTAGACCCATATGATGTGTTTTTCAGTATATGACCATACAAGAAAAGATTGGTGACAGCAACGTTGTTTTTTCTTTGTAACTACTGTACCGGCTATTTCTAGATCATTCTAAAGCTCTCCAGGAGAAGTTCTTGAACAGCGCTTGTGATTACTATTTTTGCTGGTTTATTGTGAAATGATGCTTCCACTACCAAATTATTGTCCCAATGGTGCTCATGGGAATATTCAGAGGCTTAGATATACATAATCTATAAACAGTACTATGAGTATTTTTTTTTTGTTTGTTTGTTTGAGGGCGACAGTGGCGAACAATGGTAGGGGTTCGTTCTGTAACTGGTGGGTTGCTGGTTCATACTCCCGCTCCATCCGTCTCATTCATTGTGTCCTTGTGTATTTCACCCGCCTTGCCTGCAGATGTTGTTTAGAGAGTGGCAAGGATTGTATGACAGCCTCACCTTTGTCAGTCTGCCCCATGGCAGCTGTGGCTATATGTAGCTTACCACTGTCAGTATGTGTGTATGAATGGGTGGATGACTGATTGTAAAGCGCTTTGGAGTCCTTGGACTTGATAAAGCGCTATACAAGTTTTGACACAACAGGTTGCGAAGGTCTAATCCATGATAAGCTGTTTCTTGTACAATACCTTGGTAATGAAAATCCTTTTTATAGACCATCAGTTAGGACTGAAATGAGAAATAAAACCCAAATATGTTCTGGGGTTATTTTCTGTACATGAAAACCTGAACAAAAACAAATTAAAAATTGTTGTTGACTGATGTTTCAATTTAATGGCATCTGAGGCTTGATGGACATATATCCATATATTTTGCAGTATTTGCTGTTATTTCAGCTTTTAACTTTGTTCTCTCTTTTCTCTTCCTAAAAGCTACACCTGGCCTGGCTCTGTGTCTACCTGTGACACCTTTCTGGAGAGGGGAATCGTCCGAGCTTCTGCTGGCAACAACTTAATGCTCACCCTCTACTGATGATCCACATGGCCCTGTCTTTTAGTGTTTAACCCTTTCTCTCTCCTAGACATGGCTACTGGCTGAACTTTTATTGTGACTAACTCTTTGTGCTCTCTTTCAGACTCTAACCTTGAAAACTGGCTCAGAGTTTATCTGTTCTTTCTTTCTAGGTTTCTAAATGACTAAAGGAGCTACATCCATTAACATTTACCTTTTCCTTCCCATAGAAAGTACTCCTATATCAGTGCTTCTTTGTTCTTTTTGTGTCTCTGCTCTGTTCTCTCTAACCCCCAGTCGGTCGTGGCAGATGGCCGCTCACACTGAGCCTGGTTTTGCTAGAGGTTTCTTCCTGTTAAAAGGGAGTTTTTCCTCTCCACTGTTGCTACATGCATGCTCAGTATGAGGGATTGCTGCAAAGTCAACGCCAGTGACTGTCCACTGTCTCTACATGCTCATCCGGGAGGAGTGAATGCTGCAAGTCACTGACTGGATGCAATCTGCTTGGTTTTCCTTTCCTTAGACAGAAACACTTTTTATCCAATTTGAATAAATAACTGAATCTGACTGCACTGTTCAATGATTAGGATTACTTGTAATGTATGTACCTGACTTTTGTGAAGTGCCTTGAGACAACATGTGTTGTGAATTGGCGCTATATAAATAAAGCTGAATTGTTTTCCTTAATTCAGATATTTCCTATAAAACAGTTTACTTCAAATGTCACATTTATTTTTCAGTATTGATGCACTTGACTCTGATCCAGTGAGAGTGCTACAAGTAATTAACTCCCACACACATGCACATATTCCCAGACTTTCTCTCCATTTCTCTTTCTTGCCCCCATAACTACACAGAGCTGCACACAGATGCCAAATACTTTCTATTTTAGTGATCATAATTATTTGATGACGGAGCTTCTAGTTTCTCAACCACCCCTTTGTACACACAATCTAGCTGTGAATAATTTAGCACTTGGAGCTAAAAAGGTGGGTCCCTTAAAACAGCAGATACTCTCAAACTCTGGAGGCAGGACACAGAGCCTTTTTCATCCTAACTTTAACATCCACCCACTCCTTACACACAGCTTTTCAGCCGGACTCTCTCCCAACGAGCTGAAAAGCAGTCCAATATTTGAATCCATCAATCCACACGGTCACCTCAGCCCAAGGCAACACGGTATCAAGCTTCTGTCATTCCACCCGATCAGGGTTTCGTAGACTGACGCTTTCTTTGCACCATCCTTAGTCATCCAACCATGGAGGAACTCCAAAGGAAACTGAACCAGCGCTATGAAGACACCAAGCCCAGAAAGGCAAGTTATTTATGGAACTACTTTCTTTCAGCTTTATAGGTTTGAAGTGCTGAATCTGTCAGAGTAAAAACAAGATCAACTGATGATTATTTTATCTCTTAAAATAATTGTTTAATAGATCTAAAATGTCAGTGGAAACTTGCTTGAAATTATAACCCAGAAAGAATTTCTATTTGTATCTGATTTTGACCAAAATGCTCATTAAAACAGAAAAAAGAAAAGAGCTCAGTTTTGTGTCCATGCCCAGAACCCCCACCAAACAGCTTCTTAAACTTTCATATCTTCTTCCAATTTAAGACTGCCTTAATACATTGGCCTCCTGCTAGTGCTGCATCTTTTTAATGTCAAAAAACTGCTGAGCAGTGTAGCCTATCACATCTTTTACTCCCTGAAACTGTAGGTGAGATTCAAGCTGGCGTCATCCTACAGTGGCCGGGTGCTGAAGCATGTGTATGAGGATGGTCAGGAGCTGGAGAGCCCAGAGGAAAAGTACCCTCACAGCTTCATCCACCGTAAAATCCCGCCCAGCCACCTTGAGATGGAGCAGCTTTGCAGCTTTGAGGAGGCTCACAGGGACGAACAAGGTGGGTTTGTATTAGTGTATGTTAGGTATTAATTAGTCAACTCAGAGGAACGACACAGAGCCTCTATTTTTCTTGCGCAAAAGGTAGCTCACACTGCAGTGCAAATCTACAAAGTGTTGGCACTTTTATATATGTTGGCACTTTTTTATATATATACTGTGTTTATATATGTAGTTCACACACAATTCAACAGACAGTTCAGGCATTTAGAGGGTGTATGTGTGTCTGTGTGTGTGTGGGGTTAGAAGGGTTATGGTACATGTGTTTTGCTTTTAAACAGAGAGGGAGTGGGGACTGGTACAAGCAGCCCCCAGATGTTGCTGATAGTGGCATAACTCACTCCTCTCCCCCATCCCCCTTTCTGCGGCATGTGGGAAGGAAGAGCACTTTGTACAGACATGAGTGATAAACAATACAAAAGTTTTCAAACCCTAAAAGTGTAACACACATTTCTCTAACTGTATTGTAGTTTGTGAACTGCAGAAATACTCTTCAGTCCAAAGTGTTTTGTATGTGGGATTTGCAGTATGATTTTTATGAATTATTGATCTTTTTAATTGTGTACAAGTTCATTATATTTAGACTGTAAAGAAATAAATTCACTGGGTGCTTAGGGTAGGTACACTTGTTCAACTGCTTGTTAACACAAATGGTGAATTAGCAAATTAGCTAGTCCATGCATTTAGACATCTTGATGTGGTGAAGGCGATTTGCCTAAGTTCACACTGAGGATCAGAACAGAAAAAGAAAGTGACTTTGAACATGGCATGGTTGTTGTTGACAGAGTTCTGATCTGCTGAGATTTTCACAACAAACCCTCTGTTTGGTTTACAAAGAGTGGTCTGAAAAAAAAAGAATAGTCAGTTATTGTCTGCTGAGTAGATGAAAATTCATGTCAGAAGTCAGAGGATATTTGACATGCTGGTTCAAGATGATTTGATGGCAACAGTAGTTGCCAATAGCCCCAAGGAAGGTATGTAGAAAGACATCTTTGAATGCACAACACGTCAAACCTTAAAGCAGATGGGCTACAGCAGCACAATACTAGTTCGGGTATCACTCCTTTCAGTTGAAAAACAGGAAACTGAGTACACTGCAACACAGGCTCATTGGAAGCAGACTGGAAAAACTGTATCTTGTCTGATGAGTCTTGATTTCATTAACTCCATCATGAATCCATCCTGCTTTGTGTCAGCTGCTCAGGCTGGTGGTGGTGGTATAATGGTGTGGTCCCTTTGTTACCACAGTTTACTCAGCTTCCAATGGCTACTTCTAGCAGGACAATACACTATGTTACAAAGCTTAGGTCATCTCTAACTGGTTTCTCGAACATGACGATGACTTCAGAGGTCTCCACAGTCACTCAGTGCAATAGAGCACTTTTGGGATGTGGTGGAACAGGATACTTGAATGCATGGATGTGCAGCAGACATTTATACAGTAACTGGGTGATGCTTATTGTTAATATGGACCAAAGTCTCTGAGTAATGTTTCAGTGAAACAGAAATGCCAACATCTGATGGAATTAATATTCTAGCAAATATGCCCACTTATAATCTGAGAAAACAGATGCTAATACTAGTTAAATTTGAAGCTTAGTTTAGAATAAATATACACCATAAAAGGAATTGTCACCACTTGTCTCCTTAGTTTGTAAGCTCAAGGTCTGAAAGTTCAGCATGTAGAGCAGGGGTGTCAAACCCAATACACAGTGGGCCATATTGAAAAACTTGGACAAAGTTGTGGGCCAGCCTTGATATGTATTTTAAAATGTTATGTTCTATATAATATTTTTTTTACAGCAACATTGGTTCCACACACAAGACAAACAGGTCTGTGTTTTTCCTTTGTGCTTCCCACCTGTCTAAAAAGAATATTACTTAGAATCAACTTTCTTTGACAAGTTTGTGCACAAAAACAAGGAATTTGACTTTGGTTCCATTTTGCTCTCACTAGACATGTTTACATGGACATAAGTATTCGGAATAAATGGCCAATCGGGATAAAAAATACATCATGTAGACCAACAAATCGGAGTATTCTGATTGGATTCAGCTTGATCAGAATGAAATTCTATTCCGAATGAGAGGGATGGTTTATGGCGATTGTCAATCCGAATGCCGGGTATGTAAACAACTGTTTGGATGATATCATTCTGACTGGCAAACTGATCTGACTGTGTATGTGTGCCCTGTGTCAAAGGGACGCATTTCTGCCTTTAGAGGCAAGATGCATAATCCCGGAAAAACAAGTAGTCTGTTGCTATGTTAAGCTTGTAGCTTAATTATGAAATGCAATAACACCTCAACTGCCCTCAGTACAACTTCTTCTGCGGTTCGTTTAGGGAAATCCAACAACTTTGCGCATGTCAAAGTGCTTCTAATCTGAACAAAGCGTGGTACATGTAAACACACGTCATGATTGGATTATTAATTGTGCGCCCACTTAAACATCCCATCATGAAATTTTTTGCATGTAAACTTAGCTAATGAAGACAGTTTAGATATAAATATATAAAAAGGGAAATAAAAATAAAAAGTTTTTTGAAAATATGTATATATAGTTTTTTTTACAAAAAGGAAGACAAGGTCGAATATATGCATGGTATACTCTGACTGTTTTCCATTTTAATGCCATTTTTGGGACGTGTGGACCGATGTGATTGGTTGGAGCATACGATTGCTAATTAATGTCAACAGAGGAGCGGGGCTTGTTGGTCCTCATTGACACCCCAACACACAAGCAGAGCATTCTGGGATTGCATGTGCTGTCTACTGGCCGCCAACTCATGTAAACATTTGGAATAATCTCATGGGCCAAATATAATTACTATGCGGGCCACATTTGGCATGCTGGCCTGAGTTTGACTACTTTTAGACCAACAGAAATGCTATGTTTGCCAAGAATTGGCAGCTAAGTTTTGTTTATTTATCATGTGCTAGTTTAAAAATAATTCTACCCAGCTATGATTAGATTGTATAGAGTCCAATTGATTTTTAAACAAAAACAGTTAAAATCCAATTACATAGTCTAATTTAATTCAGTTATAGTAGAAAAACTAAATCTGCCAGATTCAGTTGGTCACAAAATGGAGTTTTGATGAAAATTCAAACTGAAAGACTCACCTCCACCTCCCGGCCGTCCTATGACTCCACTGTGCGTCTTCCTCCATCCAATCAGCGTCAGATCCACATGTGTCTTCAATCAATCATCCTCCGAGGCTTCGCTTTTAAGGATCTCCAGTCATGAATTCCCTGCTCTTCAGCTGAGCTTCAACCCTCCTCCGCCCCACCTCCACCATCTCCCTTCCATACTCCTCCTGGCTCCCTCACCTTCTTAGGCCTTCACTCTACCAAAAATCTAAAAGTACCACCAAAAGTATTCATCCCCCTTGGCTTTTTGCCTATTTTGTTACATTGTAACCTGTAATTTAAATGTTTCTTTAAATTTTATTTTATATAATGGATCTGCACAAAACAGTCAGAGTTGGTGAAGTGAAATGTGAAAAATATATATAACAAGAAAAAACACTGATGTGCATATATATCCACAACTTTGCAAAGAAACCCCTAAAAAGTTCAGAGGCAACCAATTACCTTCAAAAGTCACATAATTAGTGAAATCAAGTCCACCTGTGTGCAATCTACGTGTCAGATGATCTATCAGTATAACGCTGAAGGAGTTGTAGAATTTCACAGCAAAGACTGGAGTATCTGGCCATAGGACCCCAATAAGCCACACACCGTATAGAGTTGGGCTTTATGGAAGAGTTGCCAGGAAAATCGCCATTACTTTGTGTTAAAAATAAAAAGGTGCATTTTGAGTTTGCCAAAAGGCATGTGGGCGACTCCCCAAATGTATGGAGGAAGGTACCCTGGACCAATTGAGAGTAAGATTGAACCTTTCAGTCAACTTGGAAAATTCTATGTCTAGCGCAAACCCAACACATTCCATCACCCCAAGAACACCATCTCCAGAGTAAAACATGGTGGTGGCAGCATCACGCTGTGGGGATGTTTTTAAGCAGCAGGGACTGGGAAACTGGTCCAAGTCGTGAGAAAGATGGATGGTGCTGAATACAGGTATATTCTTTTTTTGTGATCAATTATTAATTTTAGATTTTTGGGATATTTTTGAGCAAATCGTGTGTCAGTCTGCCTGTGATTTGAGACTAGGACGGAGCTTCACCTTTCAGCAGGACAATGACCCGAAACATACTGCTAAAGCAACACTCGAGTGGTTAAGGGGGAACAATTAAATGTGTTCGAATGACCTAATTAAAGTCCAGACCTTGATCCAATTGAGATTCTGTGGTTAGACTTGAAGTTAGCTGTTCAACTGGAGCACTTTTGCCTTGAAGAATTGGCAAAAACTCTAGTGGTAAGATGTGGCAAGCTCAAAGAAACTTCTCCAAAGCCACTTGCAGTTGTAATAGCCTCAAAAGGTGGCTCTACAAAGTACTGATTTTACTTGACGGTAAAGGTTTTCTGTTATTTTGTCCTATTTGTTGTTTGCTTCACAATTAAAAATAATAGTACATCTTTAAAGTTGTATGCATGTTTTGTAAATAAAATGGTGCAAACTCTCAAACAATCCATTTTAATTCCAGGCTGTGAGGCAACAAAACATGTAAAATGCCAATGGGGGGAATACTTTTGCAGGTCACTGGACTTTAATCTAGAAGAGAAATGTAAAAATTGGAAGACCAGAATTGACACAATAGAAATAAAAAGAGTGTGACAGTTCTTTCTACATAGGCTGTGTGGTTAACACACTCACAGAGCCTGCTTTGATCTGTTGATGAGTGGTTCCCACACTCCCATCTCTTCGTTTAGAGAAGTGATTGGTTTGCTGGTCCTGCAGGTCACGCAGAATCATTTCTAGTTCAGGCTTTGGATGTCTAAAGATTCTTAACCAGGATTTTCGTGATGGCAGCATAAAGAAACTTACTAAGTGATGCTGGGAACTTGTGAAAGTGTTTGGAGGAAAAATTTGAATCTTTTACAGTTTTATACATGAAGAGACAAACACAGCATAGCAAATGATGCAAATGAAAAAAAAAACAACTTCATCAGTAAGGTTGGTTGATTTGGTTTGATCTGAATCTCCAAACACAGGCACTACACGAGAGTATACTCAGGGGCAGACTTAGGTCAGAGAGAGATCACATTAGAAAAACAAAAAAACAAAAAACACAATTAGACTGAGACAGACCCCTAAAATATAAACAAATTATTATTTTAGACATAACTCATGGCTGAGGCTGTTTTGACATTATTAGTTTTCTAAACATGTAACCATACCATTAATTAAAACACAAAATCCAAATTCAAGGTTTGACAATTTAAAAATCAATTTTTGAAATTACATCTAAGTGGACTTCAAATTTGCAAAATAAGATGTAAGGATTTTAATGTGTTTTTACAACCATTCAGACAAAATATGTTTGAGCAATATAAAACCAGGATTCACATCAGGATTTCATGTGTGAGGCCAGTGTTTTGCTGTGACTGGACTAATTCATCTGTGGAAAACATGGTTAAATTGTTTCAGAGTAAACATCTGAAGAAAGTTGTTTTTCTTTACGTGAGGAACAAAAACTTGCCTAAAAAAATCAGATTGCAGCAAATGTTGACTTTGCAGCAATCTCTCATCCTGAGGAAACATTCTATGAATTATTTGGGATGCTAAATGCTACCAACTATCTGGTCAAAAGACTTTCATTTTACACTTTCTGTTTGATGCTTAATTTTTACAATACATGCAGCAAAACGTAAGACTTACCAAGACTAACAAATTCTTACTTCTGTTAAAAAAACAGACTTTTCACAGACTACAGATTTTCAGTGTAGGAAATTTAATTAGGAAAAAAAATGTATAATTTGTTAGTTTTCCCTTAGTCCACTGTTTACACCTCTGAAATGTGGTTTCTCAATATATCAAAATGTAATAAAAAATTATTTAGTTTGGTAATTCAATTTGAAAGTGAAACTAACATTTATTTTAAGTATTTGTTTTTGTTAATTTCAAGTTGCCAAGTTTCCAAGTTGCTTGATGTTTCTAATCTTCCTCTAGAGAATACCCAGTAGATTTTTTGTGGGGTTTAGTTCAGGTTAGTTTGCTGCCCAATCAAGCATAGTACAGGTATTGATACTTTTTACAGCGTGAGCAGGTGCCAAGTCCTCCTGAAAAAGGAAATCAGTCAGCATAGGGAAGAATGAAGAGCTCTAAGATTTCTAATAAGACAGCAGCACTGACCTTGGACTAGATAAAGAAAGTGGAGTCTTGAATGTTAAAATTTCACTCTGGACCTCAACAACATGAATTTTGTGTTTCTCCATTCTTCCTTAACTTCTACAAGAAAATCAAAATTTGCCTTTATTCAAAGTAGGACACCGTTGATCCTATTTTTTTGATCAGGAGTCGCTAATCGAAAGGAATATGAAAGGTTTAGCCCATGTCCTAGATACATCCGTGTTTGGTGGCTCCTGAAGGAATCCAGCCAGAATCCCTAGAGTTTGGGTGAGATTCAGATAGAGAGGAAACACATGCATGGGGAGAAGATGCAAACTCCATGTGGAGAGACCACAGGTCAGGAGTTGAACCCAGGACTTTCTCACTGCAAGGCAACAGTGCAACCAATTGCACCACCATGCGGCCTTTAATCCAGTTTGAAATTATTTAATTTTATTATTTATTTAAGTCACAAAAAAGGTTATCTCGAAGAACAAAGAAAAACAAATCTAAATTATACAGAGATAAATGTAATCCAATCAATCCAATCATATATAGCAGTATTTAAATTCAACTACTTGTATTACAATTCGATCCTAGTCAAATTCCCTTTAGTATACCAATTGGTAAAACATGTTCTATCTACAGAAGCCCAGCCAATTGCATTGAGTTGTTCACTTGAATGTACGTGTGACGACAGTTGATTGCAACACGTCATTAAATTAGCAGCCATCCCTCAGACGGGGCATGCATGTGGCAACAGTCGAAAGGAAAGATTCCTTTTCACAAGAAGAAACCTTTAGGCTTTAGGCTTAGTGTGGGACCATCTGCTATGACTGACTAGAGGTTTGAACTGTTTATGTTAAAGAAAAATTAAACTGAACTAATGGCAACAGTCCCTCTTACTGGTTGCACTAGGCTCTTTACTTCCCTACAACAGAAGTGAATGAGCAGTATAACTGTACTGGTTTTGCAATATCGATGAGGTTATCTTGAAAACAGAGGGGCAAGCTGAAAACTAAATGATTACTTTCTGATATGCAATTGTTTATCTTCATGCTCCCTCCAATATGTTATTTCATACCAAACCAAAAATCCAATATAATGTATTAATAAATTTTGCATTAGTCAAGAGCTTACCTTGACAAAAATAAAACAGTGATTTTAACAGTATTGTTTAACTCTGAGACTTTTCTGAAAAATCTCAATCAGTGCTAAAATGTGTTATAAATTTGTTTAGTTTGTTTGTTTTTTTTTACCCAGGTTTTTACCCGACAACAGGACTCATTGCCCAAAGAATAAATGTATACAGAGGGCTGAAAAACTACAAGCCTGCAGGTGGTCAGACTGAAGAAACAGAGGGTGACGGCAAGGTAATAAAGCTCGCTGTTTGTGATGAGAAAATGGAAGATACATTTTTCACTTGCATTGTTGGGTTTATCTGCCTGAAAGTCTAAAGTTTTAAAAACTTCTTGATTTATTTGTCCTTGCAGTAATTTGTCAGTGCAGATTAGATTTAGATCTGAACTTTGACTGGTCTGCCTCAAACACATAAATATGCTTTGACTTAAGCCAAAAATTATTCATACACCTAACAGATTTAGGTTTAAAATGATCTTTTCAATTTACCAACATGTTTCTTCTGACTGTTAGTAATATTAATGTTTTGGTGTGGCCCAGCCAGAGTCCCAACTTCAGTATGATAGAGAATATTTAGCAGGAGCTAAAGATTATGATGATGTCAAGGAGGCCTTCTAAACTCAAAGACTTTGGGTTTAGAAGGCCTCCATTACCAAAGTTAAATCACTGAAATGCCAGTTGAAACATGCAAAAAGCGTGTGAGCAATTATAAGAAAGTTTTCATTACTGTAATGCCAACAAGGATTTTGTCACCTGATTATTGAGAAGAGTTTAAATAATTTTGAAGCATTTTTTAAAAATAAATACAACCTGATACTCCGTGACATTGTTTTTTTTTTCATTTGAGAGATGCCTGTCTTATATCCTATTAGAAACAACTTTTCCGATGAATAAAATTAGTTTTAGATCTAAATTTTCCAAGGATATAAATAATTTTCAGATTAACTGGAGCTCTATCTGTTTAGATGGTTGCTGGAAGACAAACCCCCTATCCAGGCTCAAGTTTTTTGCCGCATTTGACATGATTTCTTTGAGTATGACCCTGTATATGGCACTATACAGATTCCCATTAACTCTCTTTTAATTTATTTTTTTATCAAACATCTTCAAACATTCATAATTTTAACATTCAACATTTTAACACCTAATAGCCAGGACCAAGCGCATGCGCTGGGGTGGTTCATAGCCAAGTGTGAAGCAGCTGGGATGAGGATGAGCCCTTCCAACCCCTCCTTGAACCGCCACCTTAACGTGGTGGAGGGGCTTGAGTGCTCGAATGATCCTAGAGGCTATGTTGTCTTGGGTCTAAATGTCCCTGGTAGGGTCTCCCATGGCAAACGGCCTCTAGGTGATGGGTCAGACAAAGAGCGGTTCGAGACACCTTCATGAGGACCACAAAATCGAGGCACGTGACACCGCCCGGTACGGAAGAGCCGGGGTCCCACCCTGGAGCCAGGGCTGGGGTCGGGACTCGTCGGAGAGCGCCTGATGGCTGGGTTGCTCCTCACGGGACCCGGCCAGGCCAGGCCCGAATGAGAGACGTAAGGCCATCCTCCAGTGGGCCCACCACCTGCAGGGGGAACCATGAGGGGCCGGTGCAAAGAGGATTGGACAGTGGACGTAAGTGGAGACCACGGCGGCCTGATCTCCGGATGCTTAGGCTGGCTCTAGGGACATGGAATGTCACCTCGCTGGGGGGAAGGAACCTGATCCGCCCTGAGTTGACACGCTTCTTCAACATTGCATGGGCGTTAGGGACAATGCCTCTGGACTGGCAGACTGGTGTGGTGGTCCCCCTTCATAAGAAGGGTGACCGGAGGGTGTGTTCAAACTATAGGGGGATCACACTCCTCAGCCTCCCTGGTAAGGCCTACACCAGGGTATTGGAGAGGAGAGTCCGGTCGATAGTCAAACCTCAGCTTCGGGAGGAGCAGTGTGGTTTTCATCCTGGCAGTGGAACACTGGACCAGCTCTACACCCTCTGCAGGGTACTTGAGGGCTCATGGGAATTTGCCCAACCAGTCCACATGTGTTTTGTGGACCTGCAGAAAGCATTCGACTGTGTCCCTCATGGTGTTCTGTGGGGGGTGCTACAGTAGTTGGGGGCCCTTTATTAGGGGCCATCCGGCCTCTGTACAAGCGGAGTAGGAGTTTGGTCTGCATTACCAGCACTAAGTCGAACCTGTTCCCGGTGCATGTTGGACTCCTGCATGTAGGGCTGCGCTTTTCACCGGTCTTGTTCATAACTTTTATGGACAGGATTTCTAGGCGCAGCCAAGGGCCGGAGGGGGTCTGGTTTGGGGGCCAGTGGATTTTGTCTCTTCTTTTTGCAGATGACGTGGTCCTGCTGGCCCACTCTAGCCAAGACCTACAGCATGCGCTGGGGTGGTTCGCAGCCGAGTGTGAAGCTGCTGGGATGAAGATCAGCTCCTCCAAGTCCGAGGCCATGGTTCTCGACCGGAAAAGGGTGGCTTGTCCTCTTCAGGTTGGAGGGGAGTTCCTGTCTTAAGTGGAGGAGTTCAAGTATCTCGGGGTCTTGTTCACGAGTGGGTGGAGAATCGAGCAGGAGATCGACAGACGGATCGGTGCATCAGCAGCAGTAATGGGTACGCTGTGCCGGTCCGTTGTGGTGAAGAGAGAGCTGAACCGAAAAGCGAAGCTCTCTCGGGCACTCCTTAGAGAGATAGGGTGAGGAGCTCGGCCATCTGGGAAGGGCGCTAAGTAGAGCCGCTGCTCCTCCACATCGAGAGGAGCCAGTTGAGGTGGCTCGGGCATCTATACCGGATGCCTCCTGGACGCCTTCCTCGGGAGGTGTTCCAGGCACGTCCCACCGGGAGGAGGCCCAAGGGATGGCCCAGGACATGCTGGATGGACTATGTCTCTTGGCTGGCCTGGGAATGCCTTGGGCTCCCCCCGGAGGAGCTAGAGGAGGTGTTATGGGAAAGAGGGAAGTCTTGAGTCTGCTGCCCCCACGACCCCGTTCCGGATAAAGCAGAAGACGACGAGTGCAAGTACAAGTACGAGTACATTTTAACATATTCCCCACAGCATGATATGGCCACCACCTTGTTTCACACAAATATAGTTTTGGTCTCGGACCACAAGACTTTCTTCACATGGTTGTGGCAAGGAAGAAAAATTACTTTTTGTGTTTTTTTATTGCCACTCTTCTATTTAGACCACAGTTGTAGTGTACAATACTGACAGTTGTCTTGTGAACAGATTCTACAACCTAAGCTGTGGATGTTTGCAGCTCCCGCTGAGTTACGATTAGCTTTAAGTGTTTTTTTTAGCTTATTTGATCACATGGTAAAAATTATTAATGAGACCCCCCAAAAGAAAGACAAGAGTAAAATTGCCAACAATATGTCAATATTCATTGACCACAATATTGACTAACAATTAGCAGATGTCAAATCAGTTATCAACTCATCTTTGCATTTGTGGAAAAATAACACAGAATGGTTCAAAGAGAATTGAACTCAGCGACTCCATGTTAAAAACAAAATACTTTGAGGAAAAGAAGATTTCTTTCTTTCTTTTTTTGTCATAGTTTAGCTATTCTGTTGCTGGACCAAAGGCAGACAGGCTCAGAGGAAGCAGAGTGGGATCAAAAACTCGTCTTTATTTTAGAGTTCACTCACTTGCAGGTGAGGAGCAGAGGTACAGATATCCAGAGCACAGGTATCCTCAAAAAACGGAAACAATAAGATCTGGAGCAGGGCGAGTATCCAAAGACACGACAAAATACATGGAAGAGACATAACGATACTGCGGGGAGCAAAGGACAAAGACAAACTTAAATACAGACGAAGGTGGACAAGAAACAATAGGGCAGGTAATCAGGGAAGACAGAGGGGCATGTGAACCAGATGAGGAGCCAGACAAGACAAACAGTAAACAAACCCAAGGGACCAGAAAACTATGATAATAATAATAAAGAATCCATTCTAAGTAAGTAGGGAAGCCACACTAAGGGAACAAGGGCGAGAGGAGAACATACTGGGAGGGAGAAAGGAACCAGAACAATCAGGAAAACAAAAAATAACCAAACATGAATACAAACCAGAAACGAGAAACCTCTAGCTAAAGTAAACAAAAACCCAAAACAAAGTCCAAAATGTCACATCCTGACACTTTTTAATTTGACCAATTTTACTGAGCTGCTGTGGAAGCAGCTTCATTAGTGCAGCAAGCCAAAACGGAGGTCAACTACAGTGCACCGCCTGCTGGGGTCATGTCACTTTGTTTCATCTTCCACACACACCCACACACGCACACACACACACACACAGAGAGTCCAACTGACCAAGTTGGGATTGATCTAAAAGTGGGAGGCAGAACTCTTAGATTAGGTTATCTGTTTAGAGCGTAATGTAATGTCTCTATGGCAGTATGTTTTCAATGCATTAGTTGTTTTTCCATAATGAGATTTATTGAAGATATTGTAAGAACTTCAAGAGATTTGTAATTACTGAGCCTTTGTTGACAGTCATATAACTTTATATGTAAGAAAGACATTTCCCTCTTATCTCTGATTGTTTATTTCCAATGACATAATAATATGCGCACAGCATATTGAATAAATAAACAGTTTTAAAGATATAAGGATCCACCATTGTTGTCACTATTAAAGATCAAAGGGCTCCTCTAATAGTTTAATTATACTGCAGTAAAGCTTTGTAATAGAGGATTAGCTGCTTTTCGATTTAGCAAAAGCCTCATTAGTAGAATTGCAAAGCCTGTTATGTTTTTGACAAGAGTGTGACTCTAGCTTTTTTCAACTTTAAATCCTCCTCCGACACAAAAGGTTCACAGCATCTCTCACAGCATCTACAAACAAAAAATATTGGAGAACTGAAGCTTAATGCAATATTTATTTTGAAAATTCCAAACAAATTCTGTTTGAGGCAATTTACTTATTGTCTGAGATATACAGTTGCATGTTTGCATACATAGGATAAAACGACACATGACCATTTTTTCTTACTGTGCAGCATTGAATGAGACTAAACTTTCCCTGTTTTTAATCAGTTAGGATTACCATAATTATTCATATTTTCTAAAAAGATTTTTAGAGAATGTGTATTGCTTTTTTAAAATTAAGAAATTTAAATACATTAACATGATTTTAAGGAAAACCCCAGATGATGATGTCATGGCTTTGTAAGTTTCTGATAGATTAATTAAAAACTGCCAGTTAAATTCAGGCCCACCTGTGGATGTATTTAAAGGTAACATCATAGAGAAATGAAATAAATAAGACAATATATCACTAAGAAAACCTGGACCTCCACAAGTCTGGTTCATCCTTTAGTACAATATCCAGATGCCTGATGGTGCCATGTTTCATTTTAAAAACAATTATATGCAGGTATAATCACCTTGGGAATGTCCTGCCATCACACTGTTTAAGAAAGAGGTTCGGTGTCCCAGAGATTAATGCTTTTTTTCATCTAAAATCTTTGTATCAATCTCAGAATAAAAGCAAAAGAGCTTATGAAGATGCTGGCTCGTGCTTGTAATAGAGTATCATTAAATTAATCCTCTATTGACATGGACGGAAAAGCCACATAGCGAGGAAATGCCATTACTCTAAATCCACACAAAAAAGTAATCAGGGACTCAAATTCTAATTTGCAGAGGCATGTGATGTGGTCTGATGAAAGTAAAACGGATGTGTTCCACCATAATGACCACTGTTACATTTTGAAGACAAAGAAGTGAAGAATGGAGTTGACAGAATCATGTTATTTGGATGTTTTACTGAAGGAGGGACTGGTGCACCTCACAAAAAGTGATGGCATTATGAGGAAAGAATATTTTGTGGAAATATTAAAACAACACATGAAAGGCATTAGCCTGGAAGTTAAAGCATCAGCACAAAATGTTCTTTCAAATGGACTATCTCACTAAGCATACTGCTAAATTAGTTAGAAATTGACTTGAACAGGATCAAATCAATGTTTTTAAGTATTAATCCAAACGCTTTGATGTTCTCATCATAGAAATTATTTGTGCGTGAACAAGGCAGCCTAAAACTGTAACTCATTTAAACACCCTGTGTCAGGAGGAATGGGCAAAAATTCCAGTAAACTATTTAAAAAAACACAACTTTTGTTGGAAAGTAAAAAAAAAAAACATTATATTTTGTGCCATTTGGCAAGTAGAACCAATTTTGAAAATCCTAACTGACCTAAATTCAATTCAGTTGAATTCAGTTTTATTTATATAGCGCCAATTCACAACACATGTCGTCTCAAGGCACTTCACATAAATAAATGGAAAGGTTTAATCTGATTTTATGTCAGAAAAAAAAGTTTGTCTTTTTGTATATTTGTTATAAATATCTGGTAACAAGTGGACATTTCTTCAGTCCTCAGTTTTGGATTTTGGCAAAATAATTATCTATACCAGCAATCTACGCATAATGAGAGCACCACCGAAGAAACCTGAAATGATGAGGCAGCACTCAGTACTTCCGCTGGACTTCGAGGGATGTCCAAATGCCAGGGAGAGGGGGAGCCGGAGGAGGGCTAAAGTTCTTCAGGCACAGGAGGAGGTGGAAAAGGAAGAGAAGGGGATCAGCAACAAAGATACCAAGGTAATGATGCATGGCCAAATTATTCTCAATGGTGTGGTCGTGTTTTATCACCTCATTTCTGTGTCTTGTTATTTTCAGTCTCACTTATCCTTCTCTCCCTTCTTCTCAATTCTCACTTTATTCCAGGTTTTAAGTAATCGTTATTCAATAGCTTTGCTTTCATTCAAAATATCTGCAAGTTTATCTGTTTACATCACATCCTTCTACATCGTATTACCTTATAACAACTGCATTAGTTGTACTCCATTTGTCCCCCTTTTTTTATTGCCGGCCCTCCTGCTGCAACAACTGCTAACCGATTGTCCCAACGTTATCTATGTACTGTGAACAGATACTGATGAGTCCACAGTTTTCCTCTGCCCTTGCAGCGTCTGCCTGCCACTTACGAGCCAGCAAGGAGAGCCAACTTGCTATTACTCCTTCCCTCTCCTGGCTGATTACTGCTCTTTCCCTCACCATCTTGCTTCATCTTTTTCTCATCTATGGTGTTATTGCCACATTTTTGCTGCACCTGGAAGAAAGTTCATATTCTGCTTTATTTGTTTGGTAGATATAGGATCATTTTTTTCTCATAATAATGATAATTCCTAAAGCAAAATTATATTTTTCTCATTTGAATTATTGTCACTTAACAGTTAGATGACATGCTTGGATCGTCAAGTTACAATGACCCAAACATTAACCAAATGGAGAGTAGGGCCAGTGACTAATGTGACCCTAATGCCCCCATTAATTATCTTAACCACCCCATTGCTGTGATTGTGCTGCTACTTACAACCCATATTCAAAATTGAAGAAGCCTTTTGGATAAGAGGTGGCATGTTTTCAAAAAAACAATAGAGGTCCAGTGCCAAGATGAGACTTGATGACACTTAATTGCACAGCTCTGTCTTTACCACAACAGACAGGAGTGCCACCCACATTTCTGCAGATAAGGCCCCAATACATCTATCCATCTCCCACTCCATTCTACAATTATTTGTGAACAGCACACCAAGATTTTTGAAACCCTCAGTTATGGCAGATATTAATCCCCAACCCCCTGAGGTAGCAATTCACTTTCTCCCAGTAGTGAACCATGGTCTCAGACTTTGAGATCCTGATATTTATGTGTACCATATACAGGATAAAGTGAACAAAGATCAGATTGCAGTATGCAAGAATTCCTTATGTAATAAATCTTTACAGCTGATACCACTTGACCCATGTTGTGAATGCATTTCACTACGGCCTACATAGTGACAAGTAATGACAGCAAGGAGTATATTTATAACTCCTTCACCACTGTTCTGTGTATATATATATATATATATATATATATATATATACACACTGTACAGACAGACAGACAGGCAGGCAGTAGGAGAATGCACAGCCAATATGTCATTCTGGTAAACGATCAGCTTTTCATTTGTTTAATTTTAACTAACAAGTAGTTGTTAGATTTAAAGAAAGTGACTGTATGCTTGTGTATCATCGTGGCACACACCTATTTAAAACAGGCCCTGATTAAAATTGTGGTTGGAGAAAATCTCATTAAGTCATTAACTTTGTTTTGAGTTTCCCTAAAGGCAGATAACTCAGACTGGACTGCTGCATTAACATTTGTTAATTATGAACTGGCCTGGGGTTGGGATTAATCCATTTTGAAACAGCTGTAATACAAACTGTAATATGTTAACTATATAACTGCATCAGTTCATTGAATTTAGGACAGATGTAGATAATTGAAAAGTACCAAACCACAGGGAGAATTCTAATAAGTAATCAGGTTGGACCAACACACCAAGTTCTGTAATAACAACACATAAAACTATCATATGCGGGTCAAGACTTTGCCCTGTCTTTGAACTTTCAAGAATCTCCTATTTCATTTCTGTATTGTTTACCTCCTTCCTATCTTTTTTTCCCATTCACCCTGCCTATTCTTCTCCTTCTTCACCCTTTGACTCACCTCACAGTTTCTTTCTGCCACCTCCTATTTTCTACCCTAATGTGTTTGCTCTGTCTCCAGGAGGCCGACAGCTGCCAGCATTGTGGCGGTTCAGGCTGCGCTCCGTGCTCCCTCTGTCATGGCAGCAAGCTGTCCATGCTAGCGAACCGCTTCAATGAGTCCATCAGCGATCTGCGTTGCCAAGCCTGCTACCCCCATGGTCTGGAGAGGTGCCAGTCCTGCTCCAGTAAATAGCACCATTTGCCCGGCATCCACATCTGCCAATGAGAGTGCAGCCTTGAGTGTGTGACCGATGCGCTATCGCCTTGTCAGAACTGCCTCAGCTGCAGTACTGCTTTAATTCAAAATGTTCTTGGTAGGATGTTTCACAGCTCTACAAGGAAACATAAGCCATGAGAAGACAAGGGAATAGTGACTGTTCTGCAGAAACAAAATCATGAAAAAACAATTACTGTGTGCAGTGAATGTTGCATGAGATAACACAAACACAATCACTTTTTTTTGGTTTTTGCCTGTGTTTTGCATCTGTGTGCCTCTTCCCCATAAAACTTGGTTTGACAATCTTGTTATAATTTTAATTAAGATGACAAATTTTAAGGTTAAACGTTCTTACTGAGAAAGTTGCCCTTTTCTCATTTTTCCAGTTTGTTAAACAGAGAATGTAACCTTTATTATGTCAAAATGATGTATTTTTAAGAGCTAATTGCTGTTTATTTTTTTAAACAGAAGAGAAAACAGATAACGTAGAAAATAAGGACATAGTTTGATAAGGTAACAGTGTGAAACAAATGTTTTTTAGATAAGCTGCTTTAGATCATCTCCTTTTCAAAAAGGTTAAATAAATGACGGAAGCAGATTCAGTCCAGGGCAGAACCAAACCAAACTGTTGCTTAGGAGCTCCAGGCTGACAGTGGACCCCCAACAGCACTTGACTTCTCATGCAGAATACACACCAAACAACTTCAGTTTGCTTCACAGGTGTATGAAAAAAATCTTTAAAAATATATCTTTTTTTTTACTTCATTTAGGGCATTTTTAAAAACTGACAAATATATTTGTTGCAATCATAGAGGAAAAACATAACAATAATTGTGTTCATAGCTTAATGCCTATATGAACACAATTATATGTCATCATTTTAATGTATCTGTACTTAGAATAATTTAATGCAAACTGTAACTGTGAATTAATCTTACTACATAATTTAACAAGTTTCTTTGTGTACTTGTAAGCACAACCAGTCAAAATTGCCCCTTGCTCCTCATCTCACAGAGTCTGGTTTCAATGCTGTACACTGGACACAAAGACAAAAAACACATTTATTTGAGGTGAATATTCTAAGGGTCAAGCAAAGCAAACTCTTGTGTGTAATCAGTGTAGGTTACTAGTGAACCATGACAGTGGGGATTTTAAATGCACAACATGTGAACAATCAAGCATGGATGATTTAAGAGAGATATTATGGATGATGTTGTGGCTAATGAGCTTAACTAGAACTGGGGCCCCAAATCAAACACAGTTTCAGATGAGTTAACTGTAAAGACTAATGCTGCTTTACCAAACTGTTCTGAAACTATTTATCCTTTCCTTACCTCTGGTCATCCTTATCAGCCTTTAATGGAGACTAATTACTGCTGTTTTCTAAGAATAGAATTACCAGTAACAAGAATCCTGTGCTGAAACAGATTATGTATGCTTTTCATATGGGAGAGGAGTTTATGTTCTTAGTAATGAGTATTCTCTCTTAAAAAACAAGATGTTCAAGGTGATCAAAATAATTGTATTTAGCAAATATTTCTTCTTTAACATGTAGGGTTAGCAAAAAAGTTTACACATTACAGACAATACAGAAACAACAACTGAGAGCCAGTTTAATTGTTTCTCATGCTAACCAAAGAAATGCTAATGTTTATAAATGAAAATGGTGCAGATGCTACATGCAAGCTGTTAACTCTTAGAAGGTTATGATTGAGAGCAACTTTAAAAGGCTGGTAAAGCTCCTGTATCATCAACAGTGAAGTCTAACCTGTTGTGACTTTGAATCTGAATATATTATTTAATATTTATTAATACCTTAATATTTTATCAAATTATTTTTCGGTCTGTTAAGGGTTGTCCTGTGAATACCAGCCCATTAAGACGGTGGTATTAGGACAAAATCGAAAAGGGTGAGCCAAGCTCTGACATTATTGAACAGCACACACATGGAATGAATTCACACAATTTCTTAAAATACAAGAATTTATTAAAAAAATAAGTCAACTCAAAGTCAAACATATTTCAATCAACAAACTCTTTACTATGCTAAAACAATCCAACTAACTACCAAGCAGAATTAAAGAATAGGGAAGACTAATGGGCTATGTACAATATAAACAAGTTGATTAAAGATGGTTGAAACCATGACCGAAAGAGTGATGCAACATTACCATGCAATGATATTTATGTTTGAG